>VZRR01013130.1:29153-95793 GCA_013398015.1 Oreocharis arfaki | reverse complement strand
AGGAAAGGAAAGGAAAGGAAAGGAAAGGAAAGGAAAGGAAAGGAAAGGAAAGGAAAGGAAAGGAAAGGAAAGGAAAGGAAAGGAAAGGAAAGGAAAGGAATTGATTTTGCCATTTCAATGTTAAATTAATTATATGAGAAGGTGTACCTGAGATTCATGCAGAGAAATCTCATCAAGAAATTTCTGGAAAAAATGTCAGTTAGGTCTCCCCTGTGTGAATTTTACAGAAATGAGCCACTGAAATGTTTGTCTATCAGGTCCTTAAAATAGACAAGTTAACATCACTACATAATTTATTTTAGAAATATTTCTTTTTGATCTTGTCTTTACACAATGTTACCCAGATGTCAGAAGTAAGTTTGAGAAGCATAAACACTGTTTTCTCCTTAAGCAAAGAAAATCATCTTTATTGATACCTGAAACCTTAAATGCCAGAGAATAACCCTTAAAGACTTCAAGTTCTTGTTTTAATATCCCAAAAAACGGGAGACCATTTAGAGACCAGTTGTGTGAACACCCTTCCCTCTCTATAACTTTATTGCCTTTTGCTGTTGTCAATCACTTCTAGATCAAATGTGTTCTTGAATGCAGTAATGATGAGGTTGAAAGCAAAGACATACTGTCTTGAAACACATTCAGCCACTACCATCGTAGGATGGAAATGTTACTGACTGCAAATTACTTAGATAAATTTAAAGGATCAAATGGAAAAAAAAAGTTCATGAGATAAAATAAAAGATTCATATGTAAATAAAAATCCATAAACTGTTACAGGATGTGAAGAACTCCTAATGAAATGCAACCCATATGCATTTGAAGAATCTAGTTTAGTGGGTTTGTTTATTACAAGGCTATGAAACCCAACATAAAATCCAATCTTTTCACCTTTGTCTAAAGAGAGCTTTTGCTTTCAATATTTTGTTTATATAATATATATGGCATTATGATATATGTTTTAACGCACACAATGTATATGTCAGCTATGTGTAAAGTGTAACACAATATTTAAACCATTACACTACGAGTTTTGCAGACTATGGTAAAAATTACAATTAGTGATTGACAAGTATTTTCAGTCTTCCAGAAAATATCTTTTCCCCTACTTTCTACCATTTTCCCCTTTTTCACTTATCCCAGTCTGAGGATGTCAAGTTCTCCAGTGGACTGGGATAAGCTGCAAGACCCATTGGGTGTTTTTTTTCTAAAATCCAGAAAATACATGATTACACCCTTTTTCTCCAGTCTTATCTTTTTTTGTCCAAAAACAAGAATGTGAAATTTTGCACACATTTTATTGACTAGTGACTTCAAAGGAATTAACTGTATATCATTCTCAGAAGCGATATATTTGGAGTACCCTGCCTCACACCATGTTTTACTTAAATGCAATTTTAGTTAGGCAAAAATTATTTTGTATAAGTCATTCCATTAAACCTGAAGCTGTTGTAAGTTTTGTTTACTGTATAAATCCTCAAGAAAACTACATTTACAAAAGTTTAGCCTTAACTGAAGTTTTTTTCCTGAACATGATAGGGGCTTGGTAGAAAATTTCAAATCTATTTTAGACTTTAATTGCATTGCCTTCTAATGTCAAGTTGAACCCTAAACCAGCTGACCAGTTGATTGTAATATTGCGAGGAACTTTCTCATTTTTGAGCCATTTACAAATAACCCAGAGATATAATTCTTATAATTAAATCTTTTAGCTGAACATTCTTGCTATTTAATGAGAAGGCCCGCCTGTCCAAATGTAAGGAGGTTTGGGAATATGAGCCTCTGCCTAGAGCCATTCACAGTCTTGTCAGGAGCAAGGTCCTGTTCCAAGCAAAGAAGCCTCACAGCAATATTTCTGATACCAAGCATGCCATTTTCAAACTGGATCACGAGTCATCTGCAGCTCTCTGAGAATTTTGAATATCTGTATTGTCAACTGAAACATTACCTGTATTGCATTAAACATCACTTTGCAAGGTAGCTACAAGCAGGGCAGTTAGCTTCTCCCTCAGATTTATTTTTTTTTTAAATGATAAGCAGTTAGAATTAAAAGCTGTTGCCTTTGTCATTATGAGCATGAACATTTCCACCATTTTGCCAGCTTTTAGTTTCAATGGTATTTTCACATAGGGTAATAACTAGCAGCTCCTATCTGGTGTTTCCTTTCAAGATAGCAAAGCTCATTTTTCCTTTATTATCAGGAGGCCTTTCAAGCAACTTCTACTAATGTAATTTTTCTATTACACGTGTATTATTGCTTCCTTCCTTTCTGCTCACGTCTCATCACACAGAAAACTCCCAATACTGACAAAAGTAATGCCTCATATAGGCTCAGGTTAAACTGGAATTTTTCTATTTGCTCTAATATCCTATTCTTTTATAAGCGAAAAAAAAAAAAATTGTATAATTACTGACCACATTCATCATTATGAGAAGACAGCCCTTATAACTTATCATTGCCATTAGGGATATGCTTGGTAAGACTTACACTGTTCTTTTCAGTTAACTTGTGCAATTTCATTAACTGTATTTGTGCTGATGACATAAATCTGGGAGAGAGGCTCATACACCAGAAGGCTGTGCTGCCATCCAGAAGTACCTGGTCAGGCTGGAGAAATGGGCTGACAGGAGCCACATGAAATTCAACAAAGGGAAGTGTGGAATCTGTACCTGGGAAGCAAAAAACCCATGCATCAGTATATGCTAAGGGGTATCCAGCTAGAAAGCAGCTTGGCAGAAAAGTCCTGGTGGACACCCAAGTTGAATACGAGTCAGTAAGGTGCTCTTGTGGCAAAAAAGGCTGATGGTGTCATCAGCTGCATAAACAGAAGTGTTGTCAGAAGCTCAAGGGTGGGGATACTTCCTCTCTACTCAGCAGTGGTGGGGCAGTGTCCGGTTCTGGGCTCCTTAGCATGGGACATACTGGCACAGCAAAGACCCGGGAAGGTGATGGACTGAAACATTTCCTGTATGAGGAGAGGCTGAGAGAGTTGGGACTGTCCAGCCTGGAGAAGAGAGGTCTCTGGAGGGATCTTTTCACTGTACACAAATACTTGAAGAGAGGGCAAAAATGGGACAGAATCAGGCTATTTTCAATGGCAGGATCTGAGTCAGTGGGAATAAACTGAAACACAAGAGGTTCCTTATGAACATCAGCGGACAACTTGCTACTGTGAGGATGAGTGAACACCGGCACAGTTTTCCTGGGCAGGTTGTGGAGTTTCCATCTTTGAAGAGTGACTGGACTGTTCATCAAAAGATGTCTGGACAGGATCCTGGGTATCCAGGTCTATGTAACTCTGCTTGAGCAGGAAGGAGTTGGACCAGATAACCTCTTGAGTTTCCTTCCAAACAAAACTATTCTACAATTTCATTTGGAGATAGGACATCAGTGAATTCTTCCGTCTAGTTTTTGAGACCAAATATATTACTCCTAAGGGATTTAGCATTATAAGTGATTATTAATTGCCAGTGATTAGAAACTATCAGCTTATTAAACAGTCTCACCAGTCAATAAATTAGTATATCAGTATTATCGTATTTAATTTTGTTCCAAATAGCTATCAGCTTTCACTAAATACTACCCTGCACTTTCTACAATATTATAAATGAAAAAAATATAAATAGTAACAACATCATTCTTTAGGGTTTCCACAAGCTTTGGTTGCATATAGCAATAAAATAGATTCTTAAGCAGATGTTTACTTGGGTTTCTTTAGTGTAAAGTTGGGCAATTCAACTACATGGAGGCATCTTTATTTAGTCATATGTCTGACCAGATACCAGGTGAGCAAGAACATATATCCACTACAGACTTTGATTTTAGTCTTAAAACCCCCTTAACAATTGTTAATCTATTAACAACTTTACTATATGCTTATTAGACCATAGGCACACTTTCAGCCATTTGTATGAGCTAACAGTTGTTCTATCCTTTAGATTAGCCAGAACCTGTCTTCAGAAACAAAAGAGATGTGGTGATTGCCCCAGCACTGTCTGAACAATCCTTTCCAAAGCAAGACATTTTCTCACAGTTGGCTCAGCTGCACAGGAACAAGTCCCAGAGCACAACAGCACAAAGCAGCAGGGCTTTGCTCTCCTGGGACCTCACGTACATTGGTTCAGGGACAGCAACACACAGAAGGCCTCGCTGTGGGAATACTTGTACTCAGGTTAGGCTAACTGGAACACTCTGATCCCAGTACTAATTAGCTCAGATGAGTCTTCAATGGAGATATTCCCTTTGTAGACGCTCACATCATCGCTTTCCAAGCACTTTTTATACTTCCTCTCTGGGTCTAATGGGTATTGGATGGCTGATGGTCACAGAACTAATTCTGACTGCTGAGAATGAAACATTACAGAACGTAAAAATATGAATGGAATTGCACGAGGGAATAGAGTTTGAATGGAAAAAAAAAATAATGACAAAAATATTAGCTGTTCACCTCTGGCTTCCAAGAAGGACAGAATACATGAACAGAGGAAGTAGAAAATTCACTAAAAAGAATGGAGGGGTCCAGAAGCACCTGCCCAGAGCACTTAAAAGGATAACATAGGCAGTAGAGAAAAAATTGTTTTCTGTCCTAAGATTTCACTAGAATATTCTAATGAAGCTGATAATAGAAAATGTCTGTTACTTATGTTTTCTTTTAGGGTTGAAACCCTCCTGCTGGTCTTTGAGCCATATCAGATTATTTGAAGTACAAACCCACAGCATTGAAGTTATTAATTCAGTTTGGTATCAGAGTTTTTCTCTTCCCCTTAAAAAAAAGAAGTTGAAAAAGGAAATTGGCTCCATGAGAGATATAACGGACACTGTTTTTCTTTCAGAGGTATCCTGTTCTGCTCTATAGTTTTTTTTATCCATTTATCATATCAACTGGACAGAGACAGGACTCCTGGCACTACCTACAGAACATTGTGTCATATTCTATTGAGGTGGCTCTGATTGGAGGCCAGGTACCCTCCAAAGCTGCTCTATCACTCCCCTTCTCAGCTGAGCAGGGAATCAAAAATACAACAAAAAGGTCATGGGTCAAGATAGACAGGGAGAGATCACTCAACAACTACTGTGACTGGCAAAACAGACTGAACTTGAGGAAATTAGTTTAACTTATCACCAACCAAATCAGAGCAGAATAATGAGAAATAAACCCACATCTTAAAACCACTTTCTGCCCATTGCTCCATCCTTTCTGGGCTTAACTTCACTCCAGAATTCTCAGCCTCCTCCCCCTGTAAGGACACCGGGTGTCAGGGAATGGGGGCTGCAGTCAGTTCTACATACATTGTCTCGGCCTGTCCTTACTCCTCAGAGGGACACCTCCGCACACTCTTCTCCTGCTCTGCCGTGGAGTCTCTCCGATGGGAGCTCTCCATGAACTGCTAGAGCGTGAGTACTTCCTGTGGGCCGCAGTTCTTCACAAACTGCTCCAGCATGGGTCCTTTCAGCAGGGTGCAGTCCTTCAGGAACAGGCTGCTCCAGAATGGGATCTTCTCTCCACAGAGCCTCATGTCCTGCCAGGAGCTTGCTCCAGCATGGGCTTCCAGTGGCATCACAGCCTACTCTGGGCATATCAGCCTGCTACAGTGTGGGGACCTCCACATGTTGCAGGTGGATCTCTGCTCAACCATGGGCCTCCATGAGTTGCAGGGGGATGGTTTTCCTCACCATGGGCTGCAGGGGCATCTCTGCTTTAGTACTTGGAGCACCTCCTTTCCCTCCTTCTTCATTGACCTTGGTGTCTGCAGGGCTGTTCCTCTACCTCTCCTCTCCCAGCTGCTGAGGCGCAGTATATATTTTTTCCCTTTTTAAAACCTTTATCCCAGAGGTGTTACCACAGTCTCTGTTGGGCTTGGCTTTGGCCAGCAGAGGGCCTGCCTTGGAGCCACCTGGCACGGGCTCTGTGGGGCATAAGGGAAGTTTCCAGCAGCTTCTCACAGAAGTCACATTTGTAGTCCCCACCACTACCAAAACCTGGCCATGAAAACCCAACACACAGACCAATACAGCAGCCAGTTTAAGCACAACTTCCTCTCATCATCTGATTTCCATGCAGGTCAAAACCTGTACAGACTCTCTGCTCAACAAGAAATTTATTCAATCATGTGGGCTTCGACCCTTCAGCCAGCAGTCTCAGATGTGTTAAAGAAACAATTCTCTACTAAATCTCACTGTACATAAAAGCTGTTGTTGTAGAAAATGAACTTGCTTGTGCTGGCCAAGCATATATATTTTCCATTATATAAATTAAAATCTGTCACTGTGTGATGCCAAATATTTTGTTGGTAGCTTGTGCTTACCTTTACCTTTTCTGATAATTTATTCTGATAAAAAAAAGTAATTCTCCACCTCTCACTTCAAGCTCTACAACATGTTGTGTTTTCCATTCACATCTTGCTTGTGAACATCTTGCCAAAAAAAAAAAAANCCAAAATTTTCAATCATGTCATATTCAATTTTAAGTACTATTTGTTTTCTGCTTGCTTACTCATCTACTGTGTACTGTCCTTGATGACTTTGCAGATTTAGAGGTACTATGGCAGGATTCTTTGCAATTACAGAATAAGGTTTGTGACCTCTTTTGTCAACATACTACAGAGTGAGATGCTGAAATAAGATAATTCACTTCAATGCGAGTGGTAGAAGTTTAAGGAAAAAGCCATGAAAATGTTAATCTAAAACACAGATCCAGGCTTGGATTTCTTCTGTTTTAATTTACTGCTTCAAGCAAATTATTGTATCTTTCAGTACATTCTCTACCCCCTATTAGAACACTAATTTGGAAACAAAAAGAAAGCAAACAAAAAACTGCTTATTTTGAAGACATGAACACCTGCTTTAAAATTAGCCCACAAGTCTCAATTGACTGGAAAAACATCACTTTTGATTAGTGCATATAGTCAAGGGTGAGTCACTTTAAGCTTTATTGTCAGCATTCCAGCCCCTAACAGAGAAATGAGACTGAATCTCCATTTTGAAGGACAGATTTTACTTACACAGCACCCAGATGCAGAAACAGATTGCTATTTGATGAACACAGCTAGATTAGTTAGGAATGAGAACATAATTGGAATATGAGAAAACCACTGCCATGGCTTCACACAGTAATACTGAGTCTTTGAAAAGATCATGCAGTCATTCTGAGACTCCTGAAAGGTGAAGCTGCATGTTGCCACTGAACAACGGGACTACCATAATGAACAAACATGTATTACAGCTCTGATTTAATGGAGATGTGAAAAGAATAAAAGCCTTAGCACACTGCACTGTTTTATAGATTGTGCTCCGCTTCCTGAATATTATTAGTTCGGCACAACACAGAATCTGATCTCGATAGACCTTGATTGCATTAATGGAGGCTCATACCCCTATTACTAATGGCAATAGAACCTCCTCAGGCAAAGTTCTGCATTACTGAAGTTAATGGAAATTTTGTCACTGTATTCAACTTGCACTGCCAGAATTAAAGCCAAAAATAAGAGGTCTTGCTCCAATCACAGTGGTTACAATGAATATTCTTGTTATGTATTTGGTATCAGAGCATTGATTAAGCCACTCTTCAAATTTCAAATTGTCAATGAATGCTAAAACTTTTACTCCAAAATGTTTTAGAAAGTCAGGGATTTTTCTTTTCAGGGAGGTATGCAAATGAGTCAGAAAAAACGAGAATGTTGAGCAGTCTGTTGTACTGCAGAATTCCAATTACCTCATCAGGAAAGAACTCAAAGAACAGAAGCAGTCTTAACTACCCTTTTTATCAATGGTGAGGCATTTTTTAGCTCCTATACAAATAAATGCAAAAGGGAAATGTAGCAAATGTGGCAGGGAACTTGACTTGTTTTTCACTCCTCCATACAGCAGGATTGGATTCCTGGGAGGGAACTCCAGAGTACAAAAGTGAATTTAGAAATTTCATACCTGGAAATATTGCCTGATGGTTCTCGAAGGGCAACACAGTTTCTTGCAGTGACCGCAATTCAGCTGGCCATGGGATTTGTGAGGGGTAAGCGTTTTAAATCTGCGAATACATCTCCAATTTGTCCTTCTGCTGATTATTTCTCTAAGGGAAAAACGTGACCACTGTTGGAGTAAGCATTAAAGCCAATGTTAATAGTATAATTTCAGTACTGTTCAGGACCCAGAGGCAGTTACTGATTTGAGTGTTATCACCAACTGAGCAATTCTATTAACCTTTACACCCAGATTTCTGCATAAAGTAGTACCAACACGGTAGAGGGTACAATAAGAGAAGTTAAATCTGTAGAACACTCTTCTAGGCATAGTCAGAAAAAATTCTCAAGGCTTAAAAATTTCTGCAAGAAAAGTGCATTTTAGTATGATGTGCACTTTGTTCTGCTTTCCTGTGTTTGTGGGTTTTGCTTTGGCGTTCATCCTGCTTTCCCCAAGAGCTGTCATTAAAAAGGAAGGTCTCTACTCAACTAGAGATTTAAGCATATAGAGAAATACGAATGTTTTACTAACGTATGCTTGATTTTTTTTCTGCATAGACTTGTTTAACAAGATGTTTAGTTTCATCAGTAGTGAACAAATCTCACTCTTGAATCTTTCAAAGACTCCAGTCTCACACTCAAGACTGAAGGAAAGGGAGTGACAAGAGCCCAAAAGTTAATCTGAAAACCTTTACCCAAAAGTAAACTCCTGCCCACTCTGCAGTAAGTAGTGAGCAAATGGCAAGATACTTTCCACACTTAAGCAAATAAAAAACCTAAATGTGGTGTAGAGAGGAAGAGAAAGTTTATTAATTACTGTGTGGAAAATACAGTCATTTTATACTCTGCTGTCATGTTAATCCTGGTGAGAAAGATGTATGTATATCTCAAAGTGCAACTTCATTCTAATGTATATTTATATAGATAGATTTTTCTTTATTCCTTTTCATGCTGTAGCACTCTCAGCAGAGGTCCACCCTGCTGCTCACTCACTCATCCCCAGTTGGATCAGGAAGAGAATGGGAAGGATAACAATGAAAAACTTGTAAGCGGAGATAAAAACAATTTTACAGGTAAAGCAAAAGCTGCACGCAGAAGCAAAGCAAAATGAGGAATTAATCCACTCTTTCCTTTTGGCTGGCAAGTGTTCGGTCATCTCCATGAAAACAGGGCTCCGTCACAAGTAATGGTTACTTGGGAAGACACATGCTGGAATTCTATGAGTGTAACATCCTCCTCCTTTCCACCAGATTTTATTTCTGAGCATGGCATCATCACATGATGTGGGGTATCCCTTTGTTTGATTGAGGTCAGCTGTCCTGTTTGTGGCCTCTTGCAGCTTCTTGTGCACCCCCTACCCAGTGGTAGGGTACCATGAGAAACAGAAAAGGCCTTGACAGTGGGTAAACACTTTGCATAGTATTTGCATTCTTATGTTAACAATACTGTTTTAGTCACAAATCCTAAACATGGCACTATTACAGCTACTATGAAGTAAATTGAAGTAAATTAACTCTATTCCAGGCAAGCCCAGTACAAGCCCCTGGGGAATTTTAACATTTCCACCAAATAGTTCCAGTGTAGTTAAAAAGACTCTCAGTGTTGACACAGGAACCATGTAAAAGGTTAAGAGATAGATCCTGACAATTTAATTGGTTAGTAATTCAATTTGCTTTCACTGTAGCCATTAGCAACCAGCATACTTCAGGGCACTGTCAGCCTATCCCACTCTGACTGCTGTGGAATTGCCTCTGGACAGCTCAGGGATGGAGGAGATCAACAGCAAACCAGATCAGTCCTTTAGCCCAACTGCCTACAAAGTCACACTGCTTTCTCCCTGCCTGCATGCATGCAATTATTCGGTTCTTAATTCTCTGCTGACCATAACAACGTGACTACAAAAGCGGGGGGGAATGATTTGTTTGTTAGACCTGTAGGAAGAACAGATACTGTAAATAGTCCCCTCTTCAGCGGCTGAAAACACTGCCTGCAGGAGAGGAAGGAAACATGGAAAGGGACTCTTTTCGCTGTTGTACTTGCTGGCACCTTTCAGCTCATTCTTTCTTTACTCAAAGTTTTTTCCCCTCAAAAACAGAAGAATAAAAGAAACCTGGCTACACACTGAAGTACACACTTGGGGGAAGAAGGATTATCACTTCTAGGATTATTTCACTTAGAGGAATATAGCCATTGTTTTCTTGCATTTGATGCAGTGCAGTCACAGAGAGCAATTCATTTGCAAGGCGAAACACATATAATGTATATTCTGATCAGCAGTATTAACAAGTTCTTTGTAGAATAATCTATGATCTGAGAAATAAAAATGCAGCATGAAGGCTAGGATGACAGCAGGGACTTTGAAAGATGCACAAAGAGCCAGGGCGGTAAACAACACTCCAATGACTTATTACCAGTGACGAGAGGCATGCATCCTTGAAATCTGGAGCTTTTTTGGGGTGTAAAAATGGAACAAATTGATAACCAAGGGAAGAAAACAGTATTCGTTCATTCATTCATTCACTCATCCATTCATTCATTCATTCATTCATTCAAACAAGAGAATCAAATCAGCTCGACTAAAAAGTGGGCTCTTGTTACCCGACCTGAGATTTAAACCGCTACGACCCGAGATTTAAACCACTGGAGATTAGTACAGGGTCTGTGGACCTCTCCCTTGCACCCCCAGGCAGCACAGACACCCACTGCTGGGCAGGGATTGCAGCTCCTTCACATTGAGCTACATATACCCATACCACAGCTTCCCCAAAGCAGGAAAAGCAATGACAGCCATTATGAAAAAGCACAGGACTGAATGAAATTCTCTATCCTCCACATACAATTTTATGGGTTGAACATTGAATTTTAACCTATTCTGGGCCTGAGATGCAACAAAGATGCAACACTTTTCTCTTGCACTTACAAATACTCACTTCCCTAAAGCTTACCTCTTGTACTTTTTACCTAGTAATCTCTCTAAAAAAGGTGATTGGGGGACAGCATTTCTCTCTCAAAGCCACCAAGTGAAACATCAGCATTCAGATAGTTTCACACGTACTTGTTAAGATTTCATAGTATAAATAGTACTATGCAAAGAACTGCTTTTGGCTTAATTTACTGAAATAGGTAGTCTGGTACTAAAGAGATATCATTTCATCCATGACACTTAGCACCAGGTCATTATTAAGTGAAAGGAGAAAAGTGGATTTCTTGAACCCTACAGCCTATGACAAGGATTACAAAATAAACAAACAGAAGAAAAAGTAGAAATACCATCAGTGAAAACTCATGTGTATTCACACTAAGTTCTGTAAGTTTATTCCAGCTGTTACTTTGTACAACAGCTGGCAGCTCTCATGCTATTACACAAACATGGTGAACATCAGAAGCGTGTGTGGGAAAAAAAATAGAAATAGAGTTTATTACCTTGAATTGTTGTGCAAAGCCTTAAGTCTCTTGATAGCTGATTTCCTGGATTTCCCACACTCCTTCACAATTATTTTTGCTCCTCCTTCCACATGTATTTGAGCGGCCAATGCTCTCAGCCGGAGCTTTGATTGAGCACACAGGACAGAAGTACATCTCTCAAGCTCACATCCCAGGAGTGTCAATATTTTTGTCTTGACAGCTGAATTTAAATTGTCTCTCAATTTTTACTTCCATATGCCTATTAAAATATTATATCTGTTTAAAAAGTAGGTGTAGTGGTGGGTTACAGATTTTGTGTAGCACTGCACAATTTTCCAGCTGAGTTTGCTCTGTATGAGACAAGGGTTTTAATAAAGTCTCTTTCATGAAAAGCACCTGAAGTTTTTAAAGACTTAGTAACTAAATCTTAATAAAACATATAAAAGAAAATTACAATTATTAAACATAAAGTGTTTAAAATTATATTTCATGAGGAAATATAAGAGAGAGTGGAATGAAAACATTGAGCTAACAGATCTGATTCCTGCATATTTTAACATTTATAAAAAAAAAATCCAGTACTTTAATACAGCAATGTTAGATATTCGTAGAAACATCTTCAGTGCATTCTTCTAGTATTCCTAGAGCACTTTAACAGACAGACAAACATGCAGAAACCCTTAAATGGGTTTTTATTTTCCTTGTTTGCACTTATTTCCATGCTTGAGATATGATTTCAAAAGTTAACTAGGAATTTAAATTAGAAAGATAAATAAGAAAAAGTCTAAAATTGAAGGAAAACCACAGCCTTTTTGATGGAATTTCCTCCAATTTTACTTCATTCCTTCTTTTTCATGTTTTAAGATCATCAATCTCATCTCTACACCTATTCTAAAGCATCTCTTCATCTAGCCACAACTTGCAAGGATAACTTAGTAAAACAAATTTAAACCACAGCAAAGTAGCCAAAGAATTTTTTGGATTTACTACATCGCTGGTGGGCATTTTGGCTGTTCTAATCTCTATTATATTTGCTGGTTTATTGTGTAGTATAAATATGCAATCCTTGGTACCACAATAAGTTGTAACATCGTGGCAAATTCTGCAGCCGTATGAGGCTATCTGTCATAACTTGTTCCAAATCTTATCCTATTGTAGTCCATGGAAAGAAAAATGGAGCTAAAAATAAGAAAAAAAGTCTACCTTTTTAACTATCCAGAACTGTACTACTGAAATATCTGTGTAAAATATCTAAATCCAATTGTACTCTGTGATTTGTAGACCTTATTATAGATGCAGTTGCTTAAAAATACCTAATTGACACTCAGAATTTGGGGGTTTGGGGTTCACGGGTTTCAAGGTGGTGGCTTTTTTTTGAGATCACTGCGTCCCTGCCATGCTTTGCAAATCTTTACCACTCTGTCTTGAAGTCACACAACAGTTACACGAATCAAGTGAATTATCCCAGCTACACACCTCCTGCAAGTAACCACTGTAGAAAAGGATTGGCTCTTCCTGCTTTGCTTTCTTGCTTCAAAGTCACTGCCTGTGGTTATTTCAACTGCTGCAGGAGCAGAGTGGGGAAGATACACAATTCCACAGAGAAAAGTCATAGAAAAAGCATCTTAGATGACAAGTATTCAACTCTAAATTTGGGGTTGAAGACTCCTTTATTCAAATGCAAGTAAACAAACAAAGCCGTACAGATGGGACTCCAGTTCCTTTGTTAATAAGTTTCTGCTCTCACTTATTTGAGAGGCTATTTCCAGAATTCAATTCTAAGTGATCAAGTAACCAACACAGTTATTTTCTACACAAAATATGAAAGTTAGTATTTCCTCTGTAAGTAAATATTCATTAGCAGAAATTATAGGTGTGAACCACAGCCCTGAAGTGGACAATCTATGGGCAACGACATGATTACTTAGCACAGTGCCATGGACTAGTAATTTCCATAGCCAAGAAAATTTCCTTGCAACCATTTGACACAGTCTGATTTGAGGTACTGCCATCTGAATGTATCCCCATTCTAACAGGTGGAATGATACTACAATTTTAAGAGAAAAAATTCCTTGGTGAATAGAATTGTGTCAGCTATTGTGCATGTTTGCAGAGGAGTTTAATCTCCATGGTTTTTTTGGCTTGAGTTTTTTGGTAAGCATTATATGAATAATTATGAAGTATTTTAGAATTTGCCTATAAAATTCTTATTCATGAAGGATAAAAATATCCTTTCGGAAATCGTCACAACAGTGTCTTCCAAACTTTAGGTTAGTGTTTACTAGCAATGGCTGATTAGGATACTTGAATCAACACTAAAAATGCAAATGGCAGACTTAAAAAGATTCATTCAAATAATGGGGGTATACAGCTCAGTGATCACATATTATGGGTCTGTGATTTGATGGTTCCAACTCCACATTTTTAGGTATTAATTCAGAATTATCTCATGGGTGTTCAGAAATAAATCAATTATTTGCTTTAAACAGAACATCAATTTTAAAAGCAAAGTGTTACACTTGTACCTATAAATGTCAGAATCTTAAGTAAAAGTTGACGTCCAACTTTATCAATTACTACATACAGAATTTCTGGGATCTTTATTCGAAAGGTGCTAAGAAAACCCTGGATTACCTTCAGAAGCAAGCTGAAAGAATTATCAGTTATTTGAAATAGCTAACCTTTGGTAAGATAAAAATAAAAAGCTGTTCATTTTAGCAAAGATATTTTCCCAGCCCAAATTTAAGACTACAAGACTACTTTAATAGAGGACCAAAAAACTGAACAGATGAAGACATAATGAGACATAGCAGTTAAAAGCTGGTGAAATCTTATTACATAAAATTACATAAATTTCTTTTTGTCTTTTCAGGTTTCAATAAATCCTTGGAGATTTTTACCTGGAGTTTTGTGGATTCTCTGGTACTGCAAGCCCAAGACAGGATACGGTTCAGAAACACACGCATCACCTTCATATTGCCGCAGACCAGATAATCCAGAGGCTCCCCAATGCTCTACCATTTTGTAGAATATTTAGTCTGTTTTTCTACAAAATTTAAGAACTAGGTCATTTCAACTGCATAAGCAATCTTTTGAGGACACATTTATTTATGAGTTTCCTAATGCTTTTTGTCTCCAATAAATGGCATGATGTCATACTATTCCTAAACATGTTTAGGTGTTTGCTGAATCTTATGTGTATTTTCTTTTGAAATAAAATGCTACCCTCTGAAGACCCAAACTGGGTAGGTAATATTCACATTAAAACTTAGAATTTCTTCATGAGAAGTACAATCAAAACATTTTCAAATTGTTCAGAATTTTTACAAGAAAGAAGGTGAGGGTTTACTTCTCTCCTTAAGAGGAAGATTCAAATACAGCAGTTAAGACATTGGTCTTTAAAATGCTTTTAGAAATACGATGATCTGGAAAAATCTTGCTCCCTTCCTCCCCCCATATGCCCATCCCCCAAAAAAGGTAGCAGCAGTGAATTCTAAGCAATTAATTTAATACTGTCATATCCAAATCCTTCAGACCCCTCAAAACCATAAATGAAAGATCAAAATCTGTGAAATTAACTTGTTTATAAAAGGTCTTGCATACTCTGCTGCTAAAACGTCAAAATTATATTTAAATTTTAGAATGTTGGCCTTAAGGCATTTTATTTTTACTAAATTTGGAGGTGTACAGAGACGTTCAATAACTCAAAGTGATTTGAGAGAGAATCAGATCCAATTTCACATTTCTGATTATTTTTGTCTATGTTTTAGAAATATGGATCTCTTTAAAAACAGTCACAGCATACTCTTTTCAGTTGGTCAGCTGAAAATAAATATGATTAAATGAAATTATAGGTGTCAATAGGGACAGAATATGCTAGAAGAGTTGGATAACTCTGGGAACTTGTGTAATACAAATCATGGTTGAATATAATATTCTTTCAGACTACCTCCAGACACCTTGTGTAGTGTAGTCCTAGAATATACCGTGTAAATATATTTTAAGCAGGAAAGAGATATGCTGCCATATCTCAAAACGGATATGGAAATAATCCTGAAAGGACTTCTTGAAAGTGAAAAGGAAATAATTTTAAAATGTGACTTGTTATATACCCTTTCAAATGATGATCAAGTGATCTGCATTCTATGAACTGAAATAACCCCAAAACCAGCACCTAGTAACCCTAAGTTTACAGTTCATCCCAAGCCTCATTACACTTTTGTAAGACCTGCACACAATAAATTTTCCCAGTTTCAAGGTGGAGTGCCAAAAATTAATCCTAAAAAGGAAATTCTCATAAGCCCACATCTTACTCTGGTGTTTCATCTTCCAGAAACATGAGGAGCTGTAAGTGGCATCTGTAGCTGTCTAATATCTAATTAAACTGATATAAGTCTGTTAGAACTTATGTGAGATGCTAATTTATTAGAAAATTAAGAGAAGCAACTCTAGAGAGCTGTGGCCAGGTATATCCCTGATTTATTCGACTAAAATCTATACTAAGTGCCTTTTTCACTGAAATTGAAGACACATATTGCAGTTTAAAAAAATAAAGATAAAAGAAATAAAATAATGAGATTATGGTGGAAAGTAGCTGTCACCTACTTGAAAAGTAGAGACTAAAGAGAAAAACATAATAATAAAAAAGACATGTAAGAAAAAGTAAAGCACATTTCTCTCCTCACCTTTATCAATTTTAATCTGTCCTTTGAATATTTATTAATTTTTGCTAGAAACCAACATACAGTTTCTGCAAACATCTTGGACATGAAAGTGCTCAACTGCAGCAACTTTTCAATAAACTAGATGTCTTCATTGAAACAAAACACTTGACAAATACTAAAGTCAAGACAGTTCTTATTATACCACTAGCTCCACATAAAACCTAAAATTTTGATTTTATTCAGCAGAAGAACATACAAACTCCAAATAGTAGAGGCAAAATTTACATGACAATTGATATCCTCTAAGGTTAACTCCTGTGAGATGTAAAGTGTTAATATCAATATTTCTATTTATTTTTGCATCCTTTGAGAAACTTCAGGAGAAATGTTAGTATTGTGATGGTGAAATTTCTCCTGCAACATAGAATTCATAATTGCTAGGTGGCAGGACCATATGATCTAATGCAGTAACAGTTATGAATGATAAAACTGCTAAAAGTTTCTGAAAAAAAAAGATAGTCGTCTGATATTCAGATTTATCACTGCATTGGCATTTACCCTCATAAGAATTTACAAAATTTTGTAACAAAAGAAAGTCATCACAGCCCCTGAATCAATATTTTATATTCACTGCAAAAGTCTGCAGAATGAGCTGTGAATATCACTGGCAATTTGACTGTGTTTAAACCCTGCTGATTAAAGCACTTAGAAGCGAGTTTTGCTGGCTCACCAGCAAAAACGCAAACCTGTTTGCTGATGCATCTCCTAAGCCCAAGGGGAACACTTTGGGCATAATGCTCTAACCCCCATTCATGCACATGATAGGAATTCCTTGCACGACAGATTATGGTTATTTACGTGCAATAAGAACTGAATCTAAAACACTCAGATATTCCATATAGAGACTCTTGCTTTACACCTCACCAGAAGTAGCACAGTTCTGTAGATAGCACAGGAACATAAATTAACAAAATACATATATGAGATATATTGTCTTCCAGGAAGTACGCATTTTTGTATCTGTGCCACAGAAAGAGCTTTCTTTTCTATAGCATGATTTAAGGCCATTAAGTTGATTAAAGTCTTAGATCATCTATCATACAGGGAGAGCTTGAGAGATCTGGGACTACCTAGTATTATCTGAAAGAGATACGCAGAGGATCTCTGTGTATTTATATACTCCAGGATGGAGAGAGACTGATTTCTCTCATTGGTACCCAGTGAAAGGACAAGAGGTAACAAACACAAACTGAAATAACAGAGAACTGCATGAAAAACAAAAGAATAAAAGGAAACACCTTTTTTCATTATGATTATCAACTACCAGAACAGGCTGCCCAGAGAACTTGTGACATCACTGTCCTCAGAGGTATTAAAAACTTGACTGGAAAAAATTCAACTGACTCTAGCTGACTCTGCCTTGAAGCAGGGGCAAGAATCAGATGAGGTGTCCTCCAGAGATCCCTGCATACCTCAGCAGTCTTGTGACTTTGCAAAATATGTTTGAAGGTGCCTTCAGAGGAGAAATTCATAAATGAAAAATAAACTAAATAAATTTAGTTGCAGAAGGTATAACATCACACATTTCTGCATTTTTCTGTCAAGAATATATTCCATACATTCCAAAATATTCTTTATAAATATTTCATATTACAATATAGTATTACTTTGTTCATTTTAACAATGGTGTTGGGAGAAAGACCTGGCTGGTTATAGCCACATTTTGTGTAACTTCTAAAATTATAGAACCACCAACATCTATGTACGAGTGCAGAAATACTGTACAGCAATGAAGAAAACAATATTTGTTGTCTTTTGATAATCCAAAAAGGTATTTGAAAAGGTCTAGCCAGTTCAATGGGAAAAAAAAGTAAGGCACAATGAAATTACATTTCTACTTCTGTTTGTACATGGAAAAAGTAAAAATGTCACTTTGGCTAAGTTAAAAATGATTTCACATATTGTAAAAATGTTATCAAACCAGAAGAATAAAAAAAAAGGTCAAGTTCATGACTGGATGCTTCACTGCATCTGTTTCCACATGGTCTTGCCATTTTATTGAAAATATCAAGCACATAGATCAAGGTTCTATAGAAGTGAATTACTAGACCTGATAAGAAAAGAAAACATCTTAAAAAGTTTGAAGGTTGTTGCAGCACAGGTTAATTGTTTCATTACCCACGAAAAAGGGCAAAAACATCCCAAGCATTTTCCCCTCAAAAAGCATTATTGACGGCACTGAACAAAAAGGTGACTTGAAAGCCACACAGGAATATAGAGAAATACTCAGAAACACAATAATAAAATAGAGCAGTGTCAAATACAACAGTTGTTTATAAATATCAACCCTTTGGCTTAGGATGTTTAATTAGAGCATTCAGATCTCATTAGATTTTGCTTCTTTGGCTTTTTTTCCTGGCAATATGGCCTGAAGTCAGTGCAAATTAAGTACTCTGAGTGCCCCATGAGATTGGGCTCATAATTATTTCTCACCTTAACATCATCTAGTTCAGCTCAAAACAACTAAAACCTGAGAAAGAGAAGAACAAGTTTTAAATAGTCCCATTTGAATGCATTAAAAGTTGTTTGCGGGCATGCCTAAAGTGTCAGGTGTCTGGCTCACAAGTTTTCCATAATATACACTTGCTATGCACTGTATCAGAAGCTCGATTTGAGATAAGGCAGAAAAAAGAAAATGTAGTTTGCCAAGGGGGTTTGTGTATACCAAGACTCAGACTATGCAATTATTTAGAGAATATGAGAGAATTAAGGGAAAATAGAGCTGTTCTTCACCTGCTTTTTTATTTTGCACTTTTTTGAGGGGTGGTGCTTTTATCATTATATTATTAGTGTTGGTATAGTACTAGCATTAGTATTAGTACTAGTGTGTACTAGTATTAGCATTAGTATTTATTAGAATTCATATTAGCTGCAGCAAGTTATCATACAGCACCGAATTTAGTAAAGGCTAAATGCATATGAGGGAAGTTCCAAGTAGGCATTTCTGCTTCCTAGACCGCTAGATCTTGAAAGTAGTGCTTTGTGCATATCTTACCCTTTTGGTACATGAATAATGTTACAGTACTTCTTACTGTTTTAGTTGTGCATGTTCTGCTACAGCCACTAAAAATTTAAACACATTTTATATTCCCTTTTCCCTTCAAAAAGTATCTATCTAATACAAAACGCTTGGCATGCTACCAAGATTGAACATGAATATAAGACATTAACCTTTGTGTTGAAGAATGGAAGAAAATAAACTTCGAGTTTGCTTTATGAACAGAACCTCAAAAGACTATTCCACTCCTAGTTATTCTAAATGGGAGTGGCCTGGGATCTGTCTCTTGAGAATTAAAAGGCCAGAACAGCAAAAGGATGCTTATTCCCACTTAAACAAGATGCATGAACACCAGCAGGATATGGGGGTGAAGTTTAATTCATCTCTTAAGTTGCCTCTAAACCAGATATATCTATATCAGATACTGTGCTTGGAAAAGAAGTAGGAGAAATGTATTGTATTAGATGCTGACATTTATTCTCTGCAAGGACATCCTAGTCAAATTGCTACCAATCGTATGCTGCTGTCTGTTGCTGTTTCTCAAGATAGCACAGATAGCCACACTACACTGCCACGCACATGCACAGATGGCATCTCAGGCCCACAGAACAGCATCCAAAGACTAGCAGCAAGATTTTCCCACCCCAACAGTTTTTCCCAGTCCATGGAGAACACCCTGATTTGATAAATCTAAATTTGAAAACCTGAATAAAAATAGGCCAACTATAACTATTTTACAGGAAGAGAATAGAGGGGTTTTTTACACCTTGGTTTCTCATAATGGAGACAAAATCATGGGAAAAACAAAGTTCTTTCTCCAAGAATAGAATGTAATTTAAGTTTCACAAAACTTGTCAAGAGAATTATAGATGCATCTCATGCCTGTATCAGTCACAGAAGCATGTGCCTTGATGACAGAAGTTTGCATTGCTTAAATATTTAAGGTAGGATAAGAAGGACCTAATATTGAGAGATAAAGATACAATAAATTCATCAGGAATTTAAGACAGAACAGCTTCCAGGATCAACCCACCACATGAATTTCAAGTGTCAATGACAACACTATTGGTCACCTTTACATCTCCAGTTGAGACAGTTCACCACAGCAGAAGGATGCACTAATGCACAAGTTTAGGTGATTAATGGACACTTACTATTTCTTGCCCATAAGGTTTCAACAGCACAGTACAAAGACTTAATGCACAGTTTTGCTAAAGTTGCTGAGCTGGAAAGCTGCCAGCCTGGAGAGCTGCTGATAAACAATTAACAGAACCTTTATTTAATGAGCGCTACAAAACTAGGAAAAAAAAAAAAGCATCAAACCAACCCACCTTCACAGAACAAAGCTGTAAGCAAGCTTAGGCCATGCAGATGAAAAGCTCTGTTGAAGAATTAAGAAAACCAAGGTCAGAACACTAACTAGTTTCTCCTGTGCATGCACGTGGGCACACACAAGCACACACACAACCAAAAGAATGATGATGCTTACTGAATATAGGGAAGTACTTCCCTGATACTCTCTTAAATTAGTGTGATGAAAAAAGTAGTGGATAGCGTACTGAAACTATTTTGAAAATACAAATAATGGCTATTTTGCCACTATATATAACTCCTTCTGTATACTAGACTGCAGAAAAAACTAGCTGCTTTTTATTACAGAAAACATAACAAGCTGAGGAAGGGAGAAGGGAATTTCTTCATCATTATTTTTTCTTTTCTTAAGGAAACAATGAACAAAATCTTAAAAATCTTGCCTATCATTAAAGTTAGAAGTTTTCCAGCACTTTTTCAGAGGAAAAACCTAATACCCACCCCAAACTAGAAGAAAACCCTCAATAAACAACACACAGTTTATCCCAAATTTACTGGTTTCTGTCAAAATGTATGATATATTTCTTATAATCCGGAGACTAGTGTATGTACAGAAAATTGCTTAGATTTCATTTTTACCTCTGTCAACATTAATCCCTAACATCTCTGTATAAATCAATAATGGATTGTTATTAGCATCAAAATTTCTCAGGTTGCTAGATGCAAAGTTTTGTTAGAAATAAAAAGACTTTCTTTTGATGGAAATAAAAAGATGCAAAAATAAGTTATATGACCGTATTATAAAGCAGTGTGAATGGGTAGATTAAGACTAAAATATTTTAACGCAAACATTGTTCACAAAGTCTTTCTTGTTTCTTGACAGCACCGACAACTTAACCTTTACTTCAGAATATCACTCCAGAATAAATGCTCTAACATTTTTATATATACCAAAAAAATGAACAATTTTTTCTTGAATTCAACAGTAAAAATAAATCAGATGGATAGACCCTTCCATGACATATAACCCAAAATTTACGAAGACCACCAACACTATACCTAAAAATCAAGTGAAAAGAAAATTAGGAATTTTCTTGTTTCACATGTAAAACTCTAAGCTCATTTTTGAAATTCATTTTTTCTGTAAGCAGCATCCTATGCTGAGTTAATGATGAACCTTAAGATTGACTATTAAACACATTCTTCCCTATGGAAAGATATAACATAAATACAAATTAAATGGCTAAATTAAGTATCACTAAAATAAGAGGGGAAAAAACAAACCATAGAAAACAAAAAGTAAACAAAAAAAAAATCAGGAAAAATTAAAGAAGTTTAGTGGATTCATTTGCACTGCTTCATATAACATAAATACAAATTAAATGGCTAAATTAAGTATCACTAAAATAAGAGGGGAAAAAACAAACCATAGAAAACAAAAAGTAAACAAAAAAAAAATCAGGAAAAATTAAAGAAGTTTAGTGGATTCATTTGCAGTGCTTCAAAGGAATAGTTCCTAGCCCAGGCTGGAGGCCAAACTTGTCATCCATTCACATCAGCACCTGGGCAGCAGAAAAGGCAGACCTGAATTTAATATGGTTATCATGAAACACAGACATGAGCATAATCCCTACGGATGTACACTCTGCTCCGGACAACTTGGCAACCTGGGCCTGGTCCAGCACAGCCACCTACCTGGTAGCACTACTTGTACCTCATATGAGAAAGACAGGATTGTGCAAGGCCTTACAAGCACTAGGCCCTTTATGGTTTGCTGTAAAGAAAAATGGGATTTCTAAGTGAGTCAGACCCAGCCTTGGTCAGGTCCTCAGCAGAATTAACCAATAAGGAAAAAAAAAAATTATTAGTATATAAGCCAGTATTCATTTATTCACCTCTGAATTTTAAAAAATATCTTCAGTGATAATAACAAGTTTTCTAGATTTAAAGAAAAACAGAACTCCATAAATATTCGATTTCACTATTTAGCATATGTATCCCTAGTTCATATACAACACATGTAGAAGTCTGGTAATCACTAGAATATTTTACAGTCAAAAATGTTCAGAGACACAGTTATTAGCCCATTAAAATGCAAATAGCTAAACCCCTTCACACTTCATTCTTTACATTCTTCTAACATGTGAATGAAAGAACAAAAAATTTTGGTTAATTCCAGTACTAACTGGAGAATCAGATCATATTTAATGGCAATAAAAATATTTTTATTTACATTTCTCCATCACAAATTAACAGTAAGAGATTACCAGTCTCTTACAATAAGAGAGTAATTCAGTAAGAGACTGCCAGTTTCAATATTCCATAATTATGATAAATTAAGATAGCTTTTGCTGTATGGCATCCAAGGGGGAAAGCTGGAGTCCCTCTGTAGTGAAGGAATGTCAGATCCTCTGCAAGACATAAGGAACCCTCAAGCCAGAAAACTGCCTCCTTCACCACGGACAGCACAGGGCACTCTGCTGCCTCCTTTTGGCTCCTACACAGGACAGAGAAGTTGGATACCTTGAAAGTACCAAATCTACCAAAGCTTAAAATCCCCCTCTAGATAAACTAAGGACAACCATTCCTAGGCATCCTTCAGCTGTCTCCTGAATTTGAATTCAAACTGAATCCTTCCCTTCAAGTGTTTTGGAAAAAAAAAACAAAAAAACCAAAAAAAACAAAAAAACCCAACATTGTTATGAAGCAATAAGCAATACAGACAATTTCACTAGAGCTTATAGAAGGTGTTGCCTTTCAATGAGTTGGATTGGTGCAAAGGGGAATGACACTTCTCTGATGAAACAGGGAATACAGCCTGCAAAGCATGCCAGCACTACGCTTCCTAGTGTGTCAGGCATTAATGCATTTGACGACGATATATGATACTACAACCACCGTGTTCTTTGATACACATCACATGAGACTACCATGTAACAGAGTTGGTATCTTAAATCAATTTCATTTCAGTTTAAGTGAAACAATACTTGACTTGAGAGAAAACTCTAGAAGACTTTCTTCTCCTGATATTTTTTCCCAGATTTTTGAATTTACTGAAACAAACTTAATTTATAATAGGCAAAGTCTGTAACATTAGAGAGAAAGAAAGGAGAATAACCTACATTTTTAAAAAGGAGTATTTTTGTATTTGGTAACAGCATCAAAAAACATATTTGCAGGAGCAAGGGATAAAGCTCTGAGTTGTTCTTTTAAAGAAATTTGAAATGGAATGACCTCCATTACAAGACAGAAATATCAGCGCAGCATAAAATATCTACTAATAGTTATATTCTCCTTAAAGAAGAGTTAGTTAAGCAAGTTAATTTCTTGCCTTAAATCAAATCTCTGTCTTCCAAGATACTACTACTGTACTGCAAATGCAAAATATATGCAACAAATAATAGTTTATGGCACTGTATTATAAGCCCCTAGGTTTTCTGGTGAGGCAAAAAATAATATGAGGGTCGTTCTTTTTCAAAATATGATAATCCAGTTTAAGCAATAATTCAAATCAGAAAACTAACACTAATTTCCCAGGATGAATAGCTTTCACTGACATGAATAGTTATTTTCTAGTTGCATAACAACTGGCACAATTACAATAATACTATTTGAAATAATATTATATTGAGTTCCTTTCTTTCTATCCTAGTTTAAAATAGACCCCACTCTTTTTTACTTCTTCAGTCTACAACTGAAAAAGGAAAACAGAAGAAACAAATGCTGAAGCTCAAAGTGCGACGGAAAACAAAGATTCTAAACAAAAGTTTTTTGATCCATGTTGTTTCCATATGGAAATTTGCATGTTTAGACAGAAAAATAACCAATATGCTCTCATTTCAGTTCGCTCTCACCCACTTCTGAGGCTTTAGTTTCAAGTTTGAGCTACCCTTTATACAAATGAACCAAAACATGACATGGTTTGGAATTAAAATAAAAATTCTCCATTTGAAACTCTCCTAGAAAAGTAACTTCCCTCCTTCGTTATGATGTCATGTACACTTAATCTTTTCAATATGTCAGGTTCTTAAAACACCAATAACAGTTCTGTGAAGAAAAGAACAAGAAATACACCTATATTTCTTCATAGGAGTAAAATCACACAGCATATGTCTTTTTCTCCCCAGAGAACATGCTGCTGTGATGGATATGATCACAGAAGCAGCGACGGTGGACTGTGGCCTCCACAGAATCCTTATTTTTCCTTTCCACTCCCAGTGCAGTCTTGCTTTACAAAACCGACTTCTAATAGAAAGAAAAGACCAATTGATGAGCTGATTTCAGTCATTCCCACACTTGAGAAAACTTGCATGGCTTCCACTTCTAGTTTTAACTCCTTTGATATGTTCTTCTCTTGCAACTTGTCAACTGCGCTGTAATTAGAGAATTATGTATTAGATACTATGGGATACAGGAATTGATGCACAGAAAAGAAGTCTCTCTTGTACTTCATGGAGCTGTATCTGCCATAAGAGCCCAGTCATTACCACAAACTTTCAAGAACAATTTCATGACTCTTTTAATATATAGAAGAACTCTAGGTAAATGTTGCTGGTGTATCTATTCGTACTTTATCTTTCTGTTGAATTTTTGGATAGTGAGCTTTTCTGCGTCTTACATCCATTTAAACTTGAAAAGCATTTTGAGTGTTTAAACACTTGATTAATCATGAAATACATATTAATACCTATCAAAAGCTGAAAAACAAAAGGAAGTAACAGCCAAAGTTCCCAGTGTACTACTTTAGTCAGTGCTCTCACTGTGCACTGAATCATTAAAAATTAAATCACTGGAACACAGTTTACCAGATATCACAGGGAAAGTTGTGTTCAAAAAAGAAATTTCAAAACATAAAACTACACAAAACTGTGCTTCTTTTAGCAGCTTCTGAGCTGACACTTAAACAACCATCAGACGCAATACAACATTTAGAGATTTCCAGACTAGGTGTGATGAAACATTGCAATCAGTTTACTACGTAGGCTTCAAAAAATTTAGTACATATTCAGAAAAATGCTGCAAAGCTTGACAACATCGATCAAACAAGAAAAGGAAAGCTATCACTGTATCGGAGATTACTTCCGCTAAATCTAAGTATATATGACAAAGATCTGTTTGTCATGGATATCTAGATTTAGTGGAAACAATCTTGACATCATTTCGAAACAGTCTTAATGGTATTGAAGAGCAGCATTAGTTTGTTGGAAACATACCATCCCCTTATTCTTCAGTTCTCCAGTATGTAGTCATTAACAGCAAAGACTTTTACCTTCTTAATGTCTTAGTTCCTCAATTAATCATCAAAATTTCCTGCCCAATTTCCTTCACATGCTGACTATTCCTTTTTATTAAATTAATTTTCTTTCCTGATATGAATTCTACGATATAAATACTCCTAAAGTATTTGCCTCCAAAAGAATCAAGTCAAGTTTTTAGTATGGACTGCATATCGGATGGCATGCATGGGTTTCCAAAAATATACAATATATGAAATTGCTTTAGCTAAAAAAAAAAAATCAAACATGAAAATCTTATCTTCCTGATGCTAGAATAATTTGGGTGGTTTTGGTTTGTTTTTGTTTGGTTTTGTGTAGGACTTTTTTTTAATAATGCAGGAATATACAAAATCATTCATACCTCAGAACAGCACAGTACTTTCACAACACATGAAGAAAAATTTTTAAAATTGCACTTTGAAGAGTTCGGTTTAGGTATAGTATTTAATCTCCTAAAAGGGATGTTGTCTTAATGTTGTTAAAGTCACTAAGATAGCTTTCAAAAATAAGATAAAAATTACAAAGATTATATTTAGAAAAAGTTAAGATAAAAACTTCTTTTGGATTTCAGTGAAGTTTTCTGTACTGTCTCTCACAGCATCCTTCTGAACAAAATATTATAGTAAATGGGGTTACATCAGGTTGGCCACTAGTGGGCTTCCACAGGGCTCCATTTTAGGGCCAGCTCTCTTCAATGCCTTAATCTGCAGTGGTCACAGCACCAAGCCTGCCAGAGTCCAAAGAGCATCTGGACAATACTGTCAGGCACATGGTATGATTTTGGGGGGTGTCCTGTGCAGGGACAGGATTTGGACTCTATGTTCTCTATGGATTCCTTTCAACTCAGAATATTCCATGATTCTATATTGGATTATGAGTTGCATGTGAGCTCTGTAACAAAAAGCCCATTGATTAATTCTTTTGAGCCAAATTCAAAGCTTGTGGCTCTGAAAATGTTGAGAAAGTTTGTTTCCCCTCTTCAATTGTTTTATTGTGGGCTTGTTTTAGCCTTGTGGACTTGCTCATAACAGCTTTCCATTTCATATTCACCACGTCACTTTGAAGAAAAGATCAACAAAACAATTAAACAGATCTTTAGTTTCTCAGCATTTTGAACAACTATCTCTAATTTTTCACGCTTTTTTATATTATCATATAGTAAGATAACATTTGTAGTGATAAACTATCCTTGAGTAGTACTGCTTTTGCAATCATAACAAACTTCAGCATTTTATCACTAATAACAGTGATTTATTACTTCCAGTACTCTGTGGGTGAAGCAATTCATGTAACAACGCTAATGTCACTTCCCATTGTTTTAATTTAATCACCTGTAAAATAGAAATAATAAATTATGTTGTTTTGCAGGTTATAATATTACATATGTCCAGCGGTCCATGAAAAATTCTAAGCAATTTATTTGGTTCTTACTTTTCATTAACCATATACCACACTTATATTGTAAAATATTAATCCAGGAGTCCAAGGCTCTTTTTGCTTCACTCTGCAAGAACCTAGTTATAGCTATATAAAACTTAAACATCTATGATTAATGCAAACACAACTTGAATGTTAAACAATTTCCTATTCCTTATTCTGAAAAGAATTTTTGGTCCTGAATTCCATCAGGATTGTTAATTTGCTAGTTAGCGATAGCATGCTGCTTTGCTCTGGTTTCATCCTAATTTTCCCAGCATTCTAAGAACAATTACCTGAGAGAAGGATGAGAAAGACAGAATGTTTGAATACTCGTAAGCCAATGAACATCCAACATGTCAAACCTATTGATATTAACAACCATTTTGTCTTAGGACAGCTTTGCCATTCACCTCACAGTAGTCACTAAGGACATGTACTAAATCAGGAACCTTGCTAATACTATTTCTTATGGCTACAAGAAGGCAAAGAATCAAAAAAAACCAGAGTATTTTTACTAGAGAAATGAAGATTAGGCAAACTTTATAAAGCATTAGCAAAATTATGTAAATATTACTTTTAAGTGGTAGATTGATGTGGGGTGGTTGTGGGGTGGCTGAAATCACCGTGTTAACCCAAAAGCACCCCCTGCAAGGGATGCCCTGGGGGTGCAGCTCGGCACCTCGCAGGCCGACTTCCAGCCCCCGTGCCGATGGTTGGCACCGAGACACAGCCCCGCACCCAGGCCAGGATAGCTCAGGTGTTACCAGGGGCAAGGAGCGGGGAGGGCTCTCCGCATGGGTTCTGAAAGGTTTATTCCGAAGGGGTCAGGGGCGAGAGAGGGCGAGCAGGCCTCGTGTACCAGCTTATAAGGGGTAACAGAAAGGGGGCTGGCAGAGCACCAGCGACCAATTACCTGGGGGCAAGGGGCAGGGAGAAGGCAGAGGGATACAACAACCAATGGGGAGAGGGAAGGGGCGGAGTGGGGGACCAGGTACCGGACAGGTACTGCCTGATGGGAGAAGAAGTCTTTCCCTGTAACTCGAGTCAGGGAAGTTATTCACATTTTTGAGTTGATCCACCAGCGCAGAGTCTCTACTCCACCAGGGGTTTCTGGCATCTCGGCTTCTACCGTTGCCAGCTCAACTGCCCCAACAGTAGATATTCAGAGACATCTGCAGACAAGTCATATTCCAACAGCATCATCCACTTAAGAGAGACCTTTAATTTTCCTCTCTTCTTTTTAAAGACAGTATTTGTATTTCCATTTCAAGTTTAGTTACAGCACTTCACTCACCCATTCATCATGTTTTACAGATTTTTTCACCCCGCCAGTATTTCCCAGCAAGTCTTTCCACCAGTTTTTCTAAGTTACACATTTGATCTGTTCATTCAAAAACTCTTCTCCTCCCATATCTAGGAAAACAGTCTTAACTGTGTTTCCATGATAGAGACAAACACAGCACCAACATTATGATGACAGAACAATGCAATCAGGCAAGAGAGGGTATGATTTTGTTAAGCATATACTTGGATATCAGGTGTATGTTTACAGCAAGACAAGTTATAATGAGCCATTGCTGAACTACCTAAGATGGTCTTCCTTCCTCCATATGGATGACTGTTTATTATAAATCTAACTTAAAATAATTAGCAGCTACTTCCTTTCCTTTGAAGGAAAAATCCAGTGTGTACCAGGGGCTTGCTGTCAGTTTGAATATTTGTTAGATGAGGCTTCAAAGGCTAAGACTATTTTCAGGTCATCCGAATACAGTGAGTGAGACTTTTAGCTGTAGAAATGACAATGTATGTTGAAAACCATTCCTGTATTGCCAGGCTATTTAAAGAATTTTGGATTAAAGTTTGTTGCATCATGCACTCACAGAATTGCATCTGCTTAAACTAAACAGTTGACCATAATGTAGAAAAATACTTCTGAATTAAATGTGGTAATCAGTTTATTCCCAGTTTTTAGCTACAGAAAGATTTTATCCACATGGTAAAAGTCAAAAATTTTCTCTAATAAATGTATTTTGTAAATTTGCATACAGTCAACTATACACTTCAAAGCTGCTTGATAACCTTGTTTAAATGAACTGTGAACAACAGAAATATCCCCAACAGAAGATTACCAAGTTATTTCGAGTGTATCACAACAAAAATCTGTATTCATCTTCATTCACTTTCATGTTCAGGCGACTTACGTATCATGATTCTTTTGAATTAATTAAAGCAGAGAAAAATATGACCTAAAACTATGGACAGGTTTTTTTAGAGTATTTATTCAATAGTCTGAAAAGTCTTCTTCATCGTATCTCATATTTTCCCTATATGGTGCAAATATTTAAAGCTACCAAAAAAATACCCACACCGACAGCAGTAGAGTCTGGATTTTTTTTTATTTAAAGGAAACTTCTTGATGTTCTGTGATGAATTTATTAGTCTCACTCAATAATGAGGGAGTTCTAATAAAGTTTGGTTTCTATCATACAAAAAGATTCTAAATTATTTCCTTGGATTTACATCAAATGAAAACAGCAAGAACTGACAAATTATATATAGAATCCTTTTGCTAATAGACAAACTCAAATGATTTTTTAAAAATGTAGTGTCATATTATACCTATGAGTACATTTCCTATAATTTTGTGAATGTCACTAAACCTTTTTATGTTAAATAAATAGCTGTCATATTATGCTCTGACTACTCAGTGTATCAGTAGAAACTAAAATCCACTTCTGATTAAATAAATCTAATAAAATAAAAAATGTATTGATATTTATTATGAAGTCATATTTAGCTTTATAAAGCTCAGGATAAAAGGGACAAGATTTAGTGTATTCTTGAAAGTGAAATTAATATTTCAGGTTCATTGAAAAGCAGAGGGACTATATTAGCACCCTTCATGATACAGACTACTGTGATAGGAACCTTTGGCTCTTTACCAAAGAGAACACTTTCTTTCACTTGTCTGGCTTTAACAGCCACTTTAACACTCCTTATCATACCCATCAATCTGAAGTGAATTGTTTACCTCTACAATTTAATTGCATTCTCATAGAATTTAAAACTTAACTTTGCATTTCAAGAGAAAGGATGGTTTTTATCTCTGAAGTTACAAAAAAAAAAAAGAAGAAACTTTGAGTCTTCTTGCAATGACAACTTTACTTACTAAAATTTTTGGATCCTGCAGGTTCTCTCAATTGCACCAATTATCTAAGAAATGAGCACTGCTTCTTCAAGTAAGATGTCAAGCTGTCCAGACTATTTAATAGTTGCTGAGGCACTTCAATTTTGCTGGTAAGATATTTGACAAATAAAATCACTGTGTTTATTCTTTGTTATAATTTAGAAACCAATTATTTGGGATATACATTTTCAAAGCAATACAGTTCCTCAAGGAGATACAGAATAACTGCCTAGATTTTCACATATTGCTGTGACTCTTTATTGCAGCTTCTTTCCTAGAGTGTTACAATTTATTTTTTCCAATAACCACTCTACAGGGTATTTGAAAGCAATTTTTTACTATTCAGGAATGCATGTCCAACAAACAAACAACAAACAAACAAACAAAAACTACAGTGTAGTTTGCCATGCCCTAATATCTTTTAGCCCCAGCTATCAATGATATTAATACCCTTCTATAATAAGCTGTCAGGATCCATTTAGCTACCATCAGTAATAAGATGACTTACTAGAAAATAAATGAACCACACCTGAAGAGTCTTTTGAAACATTTCTAAATATCACAGAAACTACAAAACAAACCACTTCATCTTTGCCTCCCCTGATCTTTAGGACTTGCAGTTCCCTGCTGGACCATAGCACAGTCCTGGCTCTGCAGTTATGGCTGGTTTCCTCCTGGTTACAGCTGCACCTCTAACTGAGAAGCCATGGAAGATATTACCACACTAGCAGCAAGCATGCTGCAAACACTGACATTAGTAAAAATATCTCCTGTACACTCTTGGATTAGCTCATCAGACCACTGGTGATATACTTTAATGTAATTCAGGTCCTTGCATCAGGAGATACACAGAAAGATTGGCCCAATCCACAAACATTATATATTTCTGGATAATTCTATCTTTTATGTATTAGAGCTCCCAGGTTTTCTTTTATTACTAATCTTTTTCACCTCAGGATCTGTACCATGCACACCTAATGACTTTTCTTAATTTTCAGTTTTTACTAAGCAGGTCTTCCTCAAAGCCTTTAGGTATCATATATAAAGCTGGGTTATTTCCTTTACTCCAGAAACTACATCCTCCTTTTCAGTCTCCAACACTACTGAGCTCCAGATGGCATCTGCAAGACATAAGTTTCTATCCCATGAGTACAACTAAAAAGAGACTATCATAGGCTCAGGCTTCCTGGGACAGATCCGTTAATTATTTTCTAAAACACTACTGGCTTTCGAGGTATTGAGGAACTTTCCAAATTCTTCTAAGTCAAGGAAAATCATTTGACCCTCAAAATACTGGAATACCTACTGCTCATCTCTAATAAATATAACTGCAAGCCAAAAGATACACAGTTTTGTAATGATTTTTAACGACTATCCAGAGCCCTTTGAAAATTTCATGTACACAGACAAAATTATATATATAGATATACACACATCCTTGGCTACTGTTTGGGAATCCCTCGAAAGTATGCTGTGAAATACAGGATGAAAACTACTCATGCAGACTTCCATGTAGCTGGATGTGATTTGTCCTGAATACTGTGCACTGTATCTGGGATTCTACTCCTGTATTTGGAACTTACATTTTGCAGGTTTTGAGAATACAGGAGGAAACGACACACCTTGGATTTCATTTATACAACTATGTTTGCTAAGTAGCTTAATAAGCATATGCTGGGTATAGTTACATTCCCATCAGGAAATGTAAAACACTATCTAAAACAGTGAAATTACCATAATTGAAAGAACACAGATGCTCTTTAATAATGTAGTAGATTGCACCCTCAATGGAAATGTTCATTAATTCTATTTTAAGACAGTGTGATTCACCTGTATGTCAGACAATTATCATTGAAAGCTAGGTTAGCAGAAAGGTTACATATTCAGGTTTGATGACTCCATCACAGAATATGCAACATCTTCCCTTTGACAGCAATATGCCTATTCATTTACTTGTCCCACGTCATGTAATTTATAAGTAGGGGTAAAAAAAGTCAGACACATTTAATTCCTTTTTCACAAAAACAAAAACAAAAACAAAAACAAAAAAACCAACAAAACAAAAAACAAAGAAAAACCACTTCTTAGCTCAGACTGATTTCAGAAACTTATAACACTTAATAGACTATCAGCTGCAGCCCAAAGGAGAAGGTTATGATGCCCACAAATACATTTTCAATATCCAAAACCGAGTTACATCAGTAGCAATAAGTAAGTGTTGCTAAATTGCTGTAAACTTGAGGAACGTAAGCGTGGCATGCAGTGAGCAACGTACAAGCGTAGAATTACAACGAAGATTGACACCAAGGTCATCCACGCTGTTTTGTACAGGTTTACTATATGACTCTTTAGTACTCAAGATTCTTTAACAGAGCCAAACGCAACATGGTGTAAGATTACTAAATTTCTGCCAGAGGCATAATTTGATTTGTGTTCCTTTTACCTTATAAATGATTTCTACACCCCTACTAAAAAAATGTTGAAGTAACTCCTCAGTTCTCGGCTTACAGAAATTTGTGAAAACTCGACAAGCAAACTTCTGAAGTGATTGGAAGGGGTAGCTCAAACTCATTCATTGCTCACTGACATGACCAAGAATTTTTCAAATGCTAAATCTTTTTTCTAACTTGATTTTGCTTTTCTATATTTTCTACTTCCTGAAAGGAGCATCTTATGCCTACTTACAATATGCAAATATGTGCAAAACACTTAACAAGATGTAATTAATCAACTCACACACACATTTTATTTGTTGTAATCTACTTTTTAATTTTTTTTTAATCTTAAAATATACTTTAAAATGGCTTTTCTGCACATGTAGATATACAGAACCCTGGGCTTATACATGTTCACAACTTACTTTGTGTCTCTAGTTAACATATGCTCTGACAAAATGCCAAAGGTGAATGGGATGTCTCTACACACCAAGGAGAGTAAGATTCCTTCATCTGCTATTTCAAAATTATAGGTGTATGTAACATTGTACATACCAAACCTTGCCTTTAACACTCCTAGAGAAGCTGTTCAGGCTGTCTCAAAACAGCTGCCCACATTCCCACGTTTATAAGGACATGTAGTGACAAGATCAAGACGAACGGCTTAAACCGAAAGAGAGATTTAGACTAAACATTAGGAAGAATATCTTTATTTTAAGGGTGGTTAAGCACTGATACAGACTATCCAAAGCAGTTGTGGATGCCCCCTTCCTAGAAGTGTTGGATGGGGCCTGGTCTAGTGGAAGGTGTCCCAGCCCATGGCAGAGGCTTTGGAACTAAGCAATATTTAAGGTCCCTTCAAATCCAAACTGTTCTATGATTCCCATAGAATCATAGAACCTATGGTTCAACAAAGGTAAATTTATAGGAGGTTATGCTTTTCTCTCCTAGACTACTGTTCCTTGCTGGTGTCCAAATGAAAGAGGATACCTCTTGAAGGTCAGGCATTCAATCCACCCTTGCAGATTACCTTCCCAGTGTCCTAATGAATCCAGGATAATCCAGAGATTATTCAGGAAAGAAAAACTTGTTTCATTGAGCTGTCACTATTCCTTATCTTCCCCTATAAATGATACTGTCCATTATCAACCTAACAAAAGAACCAAGCGCATTGAGAATGGAGTAGGAATAAGCCTTTTGCATAGCTCAGTCTAATATAGAGCTGGGGATCCAACCATGAAAAGATTTGCTACAGAAACTCAATGATGTGTTACAGTTAGTTTATGACAGTAAGTGTTCCCTTTAATTTCTCTTTCATAAAAGAGTATTTTTATTCAGGTATTTCATTGCATCGCAAGGTTAACGCCACACTAAAAAGGCATAAGCTATCCAGATTTAATAAATGTGAAAAGACAAAAAACACAGAAGAGTTCCACCACATTACCCTTTCAGATAAAGTAAAATTCAAGATTAAGTTTGACATATTCAGAAGCTGTAACCTCATTGATTTCATGAATAACTGGAACTAGGGCTTCAGAAAGTTGTTGGTAAGGGATTTAAGTTATTTTAATCTTTGCAACAGTACACTAAGACCAAAAGAAGAATAAAACATAAATATCTTCTCCTTACATAGCAAAACCAAAAAAGCAAGAAAATGGAATGGATCTGTTTTATGCCTTCATGATCACATTCAAGACAAGTATAACAACTTATAATGACTGAATATAACTGTGTCTCTGAGTTTCAAAATTGCACAGAAACAAAGTGAAGGGAAAATAGGAAAAAAAGGAAAAAAGGAAAAAAATATTTCTCTAGAAAAATAAAAATATTTGCTAAGATCTACTGAAGACAGGAGCTGCAGGAAAATACAAAAAAAAAAAAAAAAATCACTGATAAACAACCCCAATTCAAGCCCCAAAACCCAACCACAAAAACCTGAAGAGCAGTTATATCAAAGAACAAAATCTTACACAAAATCCAAAGACTTTTCTATTGGTTTCTAAAGGTGTATATTATGCTCGTGTTAAGGTTGGAGAAAAAGCAATGCTGTTCATGGAAAGATAATATTTATCCAAAGAACATCAATAAATAAAACACTTCAAAAGCATAAGGCATTATCATTAGTTTCAATTGAATGAAAGAATTTAAATTAAAAACCAAATCCTGAAAAGATTGTGTCACTCCCACTCACGGTGTGAAAATACAGTATAGATCAATGTGCCTGAAATGCTTGTCTTTTTGATGCCTCCTAGTTTACTAAATATAAGATGCAATATCAAAAGTAAAAAAAAAGTGACTGAGCCTATTATCCTAGTATTCAGAAGAAGAAATAGCTGTTTTCAGTTTCTTTCAGTGATCGTGCATAGTCTAAGCACATTTTGCCAAAGGACAGAGGAACCAGAGAATATGTTATTACTGTAGGGAAAAGAAGTTATGTCTACAGTTGCTCAAATACAGTTGAGCATTAACAACCAGTGTGTAGGCCATTTTTAAATATGTAGTTTTTTTACAAAACCATATCTTAAATACAAAAGGGTACGAAAGCCCAATAAACCCAAACCACAGGAAATCCCCCTCTGAAATAAAGAAACCTAAATTCTTGTAGCTTTTATTATGCTTATCAGTGCAAGACAAAAAGATAAAAATATTCAGAATGTTGGCAAATTTTTGTAGCCTGTAATGTCTTTCTAAGCCTCTTCCACACTGTAAACAAAATATCCAAAATCCATATGTGGAGTTGGATAGCCAGCAATAATTCTCTTCCTGTAGCAATAGGAAGAAAGGGGGTTTGGGGGAAACAACAGCAACATAACAACAATAAAACATATCCCCAAGTCACAATTTTTTTTTTTTTTTCCTGAGTCTCACAGGTGAAATTCTCCCTTCCAATCATCTAGATGTGCAAATGGTGAGGGTCAAGGACAGATCAGTTCTTTAGCACCACTTTGGTGCATGGGACCTAGAAAGAATCAGATAATTTTAATTAAAAGACTTGTTTCTGAACACATTACTACTGGTGATTACAAAACAATATATTTAATGCCACCGAATAACTGAAAAATTGCTACTGATCAAAAAGATTATAGTCTTATATTAAAAAAAAACCCATACCAAAAAATGTTTGGATTTTTTTCTAAAATGAAGTACAAATCACACCTTGTAGTCTTCTATCTAATTCCTACGCAGTCATTAGTACTAGCAAAATTAACAGAAATAGGAACAATTACTTTAGACTCAATCTTGCTTTTGTAAAGCAAATACAAAATTTATCAGCGGATATTAGGAAGAAGCTGAAATATCTTTTGTTCTGCTTATAACATGCATTTCAGTATATTGGATTAATTTTAAATTTCCTGGTTTGTTAAAAATGCTATTACTTTATTAATGCAGCTAATTTGTAAAACAGCCACAAATGTGAAGGCCCAGCTGGGTTCTCAGAAAAAATCCCAGAACACCAAGAAGTTGTTCTTTCAAAAAAAGCAGCTCTCCTTATGAAAAAGAATTTTACAAAAATACTGTGACCTTGTATATTCATTAAAATAACATTTCTCTGTTTCTTGACAAAATGTTTTTCTGTACAAGAAACATCAGAAGATTCAGCAGAGACAAAGCCACAGGCTTAATATCTCATGCAGATATTAAACTGTGTCATAATTAAGATTCCTTAATAATGTTGGTAACTCAAAATGAAACATGATAATGTTAGTTTCAGGTTTTTCTTTATAAATGCATTGCCTCCTTTTCCAGCAAAATTCCACAACGTCCAACAGGACTTCACCCCTTCAGACTTCTTGTCTCTCCTGGCCAAACTTTGTTGTCGCTGTAGGGGTTCTTTAAGTTATACTGCCTGTACTGAGCATTACTTCAGCATACCAGGTCCTGGTTCACAACAGTGTTCCTTTCCTCAATAAGCCTAAATTGTTAACTTGATGCATTTTAATATATTTCTAATATAACCTCTGCTGCAGTTTGTGGTGGCCTGCTGTGGTGGCAAGGCAGGCCACAAGCAGGATGGCCGGAGAGCATCTCTACCCAAGCTTGGGTCAGCATCCCTGTGCCCCAATCTCCCCTCTGCAGGCTGGTCACTGCGCTGTCCCTGGCTGGGGGGGCCATCGGCCAGCTCAGGTTTTGTCTGCTCCTGCAACACGGTGGCAGCAAAGGAGGCGAGAAGATGGTCTCCGCATGGTGACCTCGGGAGATCTTTATTCACAATGAGATCAGAGGAANATATAAGGGAGAAAGGGGTGGAGAAATACATTGATTTTCGGGGGTGGAGACAGCAGCCTCTAGGCCACTTCAAACCTCTCTAGAAACATAAATAGTGTTACTGAGATGGCAGTGCTGATGTAACTGCAACTTTTGGTATGGCTATGTACAGAGGAAAATATTTGAAATCCAACCCTTGGGCTGAAACACTCCAATAGGGGTACCTGCAACTCTGTTTGTCAAAACTGTAAGGACTGTGAAAGTGCTGGACAGCACAAGCGAAGGAGTCATTACACAACAGACAGTACACAACACTCCTTTCTACCAACACAGCTGAAGAAAGAAGTCAAAAAGGCCATCAGACATAAAAAAACAACTTTGCTGGCTAACTCTGATCTTACCTGACAACCTATTCCTCTTGCCTCCAAAGTGTAAGAAGGTAATTTCCACATAGACCCATCTTTTGTTATAAAATCCTCTTGGTGAGTGCTGCACAAAACCACTGAAGTTCACTCAATATATTTTGAATAAAGGACCATTAAAAAAAAAAACCAAAAAAAAAACCCAAAAAACCAAGGAAATAGTTAATTATATGCATCTGTGTATTTTTCAGCATTACACTTTTATTAAGACTGTTAATAACAGCTCAATTTCAGACCTCTATTGACTACTGCTCTTGAAAGTCACAGTTTCAGGCTGTTTCAAGAGGAAGGTTTGCAACTCTCATCTCCTCAGCTATGGAATGACTAAATCTCAAGAAGGTGGTTGAGCAATCAAGTTCTTCACATAAATCAGGAAGCTTACATACTTATGAAACACCAAGATCTGCTAAAATTAATGGCAAAACTAAATAAATGGATTGTGCAAGAACTCTATGCCAATGGATTTCTTGCATGCCAGGGTATGCACCATAATACAGTGTTGGCCTCTCAGATATACAGTACATAATAGGATAAATACATTTAAAGTGAAATTACTCATTTAACAATTCTCTACTATGTGTTCATTTTTCACATAGTAATTATCTGCAAATACAAAAAGGAGAAATACATAAAAGTGAGTTTAAATTGCACTGCATGAAAAAAAATGCAACTTCAGTGCTCCAAACAAACCCATGGTCTCTAAAAGAATTAGCTTCTTCTGTTATATAGAGGAAAACTACCACTACTGCTAATTCTTCTCTCCTCCCATGTATGGAAGAGAACACCAAGATGTTATGTGAAAAACCACTCTGTAAATAAATGTCCTCTTCAATTTTAGAAAGACTGTCAAGAAAAGATGAGCTAAAATGTGAATTATAACAAAGTGATGACAAACTCAAATAGAAATAGCAAGGCATGATGAGTGCTGTATTGTGTGAATTAGATGATTTGACAGTATTGAGAACCAAAAGAAGTACAATTTTGCATAAGCAGCAATGTGAAAACTCTACACAGTTCTTTTGTCAGGCTATCTTCAAATAACTTTAGACTATCAGAAACATTTCACTATTATTAATTTAAAAATTCAGTTATGCCACTATGTGCTAATGAGTCACTGTTATTTGACTACCAAACCAAATAGTTCTTTAACATCTTTTAAAATATATAGGAAAAGGACATAGAAGGAGTCATGCTACTACAATAACAATTCCAAATTGTGCTCAGTGTCTCTTTCTGTGAATTTTTAAGAGGAATCATGGAAGAAAAATATAAAGAAGGCTCTTGGAAAAGAAAGATGCTTATGGTAGAGAGGCAAGAAAGCCTACAAAGAATAAAATATTTAAGGTTTAAGGCAGATGCTTAGACCAGAATTTTCAGAATTTCTTCCAAAACCCAGTTAGGCACAGGCTATATGGGTATGTGAGTTTTACTTAGTAAACAGAAAAAATGCTATTAAAAGTTTTAGGTCTACTAGTAATATATACTGTAAAGTGTACAAAAACATAAACTGTTAGTGTACATGGTTAGTCTTTAAATATTGATTCTCAAATTATACAAATGATATCAGTCAGTCTACTGATTCTGTTTTTTTCAAAGACTCTTTCCGCCCTTCTCTGTAGGGAACAGCTTCAAAGAAGAATTAGGTCAGGGTCAAAGGAGATGCCGATATGGGTGCTGTTGCAGTAGGAGATAAGTACAGACCACCTATCAGCATAAAATGTCTTTTTAAAATATTTTAAGAAGATCTCTAAATCACAGAGCCAAGTTCTTAGAACGGATTTTCATTTTCCTGCAGTCTATTGGAATGGCAACACCGCTGGAGCTAAGCAGTTGAGTTGTTGGAGAGGTGTCAGGGATAATTCCTTGATAAAAGCAATGGATAGGCCAAATGCAGAGTGGATCTGATATTCACTAACAGAGACAGACTGATTGGGAACATAAAAATCAGTGGCAGCTTTGGATATAGTGACCATGAAATGGAAAAGCTCAAGATCCCCAGGGGAGGGCAGTGAAGGTAGCAAGTAGCACACTACAGATTCAGGGCTCTGCAAGTGAAGAATTCGGCTTAATCAAGAAATTGGTATGAGTGACCCAAAGAGGGGCAGCTTTGGTGGGGAAAAAGCTCATGAAAGCTGACAGGTCTTTAAGACCAATCTCTTAGTTCAGGAATCATCCCTCACAATAATCAGGAAAATAAACAGATTAGCAGATCATTTTAATAAGGAACTTATGAATATTTCAAAGCAAAAACACAGCCAACAGGTTGGGGAAGCAGGAACAAGCACGGGGGAGAACTACAGCAAGACTGACGAGCAAGGACACTGTGAGGAAAGCCAAGGCTCACCTAGAGCTGATACTTGCAAGTGATATCAAACACAACTAGAGCTTCAAGTGCTCTATTAAAACAGAAAAAGCTGTGCAAGAGGAAACATGGCTGTATTATTCAATAGGGCATTCTCAGTTGGCTGAAGTGAGAGCAGACACAAAATAAGGCCAAACTACAGTGCCTTGCTTGAACAGTAGCCTGCCCACACCTGTGTGCCGGTTATTGAGTAAATGGAGGCTGCCTCTTAAAAGCAGCACCTGGCAGAAGCACACAGATCATGGCTAGTAAGGTGTGCACATAAGAGAAAAAAGTTCACCTGAGGAAAGTGGAGTGGGTTGCCCAGAGAGGCTGTGTAGTCTCTGTCCTGGAGGTTTTCAAGACTATTGCATTAAGATCTGAGCATCCTCGTCTGACCTTGTAGCAGGCCCAGCTTTGCATGGCAAGTTGGACTAGAGAACTCTCGAGTCCTTTGCAGCCAAATTGTTCTGTAATTATATTACAGGAAGAAAAAAAGTTTGATGAAAATTTTACAATACAACAGACAGAACATAGTGCAAATAAAACTATTTTCCTTATTTTAAAATTTTGAGCGTGCACTGCTAGATGAAAGGGAGTTCTGGTCAACTCCAAGGCTGTGCAAAAAAATGAAAGCTGAAGATTCAGAGCTCTAAAGAGAAAACTTTCTGACTAATTTCTGAACTTAAATGGGAGAAAGTAAATAATTGCACATAGTATTTAGAGTTGTGATATACATTTTTTCAAGTTCAATAGATATAATAAATAGCTTGTGAACTTATATGAGATGAGCACAGTTGCTATAATAGATGTATTTTTCAATGAGAGACTTTTGAATCAGACACCTAAGCACCTACTTCCTCAAACAGATGCAATTTTTCTAATACTCAAGCTAAAAATCAATCAATGACTCTAAGGTCTGACCTAGATAAATCATTCTTTTCTTCTCCCTGGAGACATTATACAACACACATACTTTTGCGGCAATTGAGGAATTTAATAGTATGGTAAACGCCACTAAGACCTTTCTATGCCTTCAGGGAAAGCTGTAAATGTCAGCTTAAAAGGCACTGATGGTGAGTTGTTAAGAACATCTAAATAATTTTTACAAATAACACCAATTTGTAAAAGAATTGCTAGAATGACAGTGATGAAACCCTCAGTGAAACTGGCAAGAATTCCTTGCACAATATTAGTGGCAAACTATTTCAAAAGAACAGAAGAGAGTGAAAAATAGGCAAAAAGGGTAAAACAAAGTGTCACAGAGGAAATAATTGATTAAATCTTACTGAAGACATTAATTCTACATAAAAACACCATAGTAAGGTGGAAAAACACCTGTAATTGAAAGACAATTCATCAAATGCAGGGTGAGCCAAGTGTATACTGCTTATCTGGAACATACATACAAAAGCCAGGTCGTGGCTGTGTATGACTTTGCTCTGTGGATTTGCCAAGGACAGGAAAGGATTGATGGAACAAACACTAAGCGAGGTGTTTGAAACCTGTGTTTTCAGAAATAACAACCTTCAAGTTTCAGCATCAGTTATTTCTACAAATGGGCTCCTTGTCTGTTTACAGGCAACATTTTAACATTTAAACATTTAAATCAATATTTTCAAATCCTAGAAAGCTAACTGCCTGTCAGGAGCGAAAAAGAACAAACAAGCTATCCAGTTTCATAATTTCTCTGCTCTATTGTAACATGACAAGTAAGCTCACCTGGAACAGTGAGAGCAGCAGCAGAAATACAAATGAGTAGGTAAATGTAAAGTGAAACACAAGGGAAATGTGCATATGTAAGTGATGTACATATGAAATGATGAGCCCTGAGCTGACTAGGTGAGCACTGTGGGATTATCATAGCTCTGTAAAATCAGCAGCTCAGTGCTCAGTTCTCAGTATCAGTCAAAAACCCAAACAGAAATTATTAGGAAACGCATAGAGAATGAAACAGAAATGTTGTTGTGCTGCTTTTTAAGTCCTTCAAAGTAAGATCTGGTAAGACAGGAAAAGGTCCAGAGCATGTTGGTAAGAACATTCAGTGGCATTGGACTATTCCCACATGAAAAGCAACAGACTGGTTTGTCATCTTCAAAAGACTTTTGTCTCTGAAAAAGAGAAGTACAGATAACAGAGGACTATAAAATCAAACTGACATAGACACAGTAGACATGCAGAAATTGCACACTATCTCTTTCAATATAAGAACTGGGGGCATAAAATGAAACTAGAATAAGCCAGTTTCATAACAGAGGAGGCAGTTTCTCAGGCAAAGCGAGAGTGCCACAAGATGTTGCGAATGCTGAGTTTACAGAGCCTCCGGGGTAAACTGTAACATCACATGGAAGCAAAACACTCCGACACCACATTTGGTTCAGAATGTCCTGTGAGACAAAACCAGCTCAAAATTGAAAATAGTCCAAATGAAGACCCTTATTTTCCCTGTCCTTTTTACTAGACATTTGACCCATAAGCTCTGCTGGGCACAGGTTAGTAGGACAGATAAATCTTTGGTCTGACCCACAACAACCTTATAATAATGCCCTTTTCTGAACCTTAGCTAATGCATCTCATTTGTGCTCTTAACTTGCAGTCGAACAAAATCAACATTGACTATTCAAAGTTCATGTTATATCTGCCATGTGAAATTTCTTCTCTGTACCATTGCATTAATGAAATGAAACAAGAAATCCCCCCACATCCACAGGACAAAAATTATTGTTTTACTAGGTACACTTTCTAATGAGTGTGGGATTGACATAGTATACTTTTTGAACCTTTACTTTTTTCTTGCTCAAACAGAATGGAATCCTATTTTACTTTATAATATGCATATATACACTAAAGGATAGTTCCTCACCTGAAAGGGTTTGCCAGCTGAAAGAAGTCACGCAGCAGCTGTGGGTAAGTATATAAGAGAAATCTCTATCTTCATAGAGATAGAATGCAGATAGATGACACAGGATCTAATGTATTACAAAGCAGATGACCTAATCAAGCTGAACCTAGTTCTATATGCAATTTCAAGCCATTGTGGCATAAAAAGTGTCCTTTTTTATTTTCTTTCTTCTCCCCAAGAGGTCCATAAGGTTAATCTATGAGGAATTTTATATAAATTCATCCATCTATAGCTTATTAAGGTTAATTCTTCATGAAGATCACAGCAGGAGCTAATTTCCTTATCTGTGGCAAATAAATTTCCTCATGATAACAGTATGTTTCTTGAACCCATTCAATCCATGATAAAGACAGTCAAATCCCAAACTATCATTTTTTTCCTATGTGGGCTATACATACCACATAAAGTAATAATTGAATTTTAGTGGATTAATTCTCATCAGATTTTTCTCTATCTGCCTCATCAAGGATGGTCAAAAGAGTTTGATAATGCAGAGAGAGTCAGGACTTTTTCCAGTATAATAGATGACCTGGAAATAATGAATTTATAGAGACACACATGCATCATTTTTACAGTTTTATTTGCCATTTTCTTAGTGCAGAGAGTGCTCAAACAGGCATTGTAGGTTTGGGATGAATGAGAATGACAGAATAGTTGGGGATGGAAGGGACTTCTGGAGATCATCTTGTCCATGCAACTGCCCATGCAAGGCAGTCTCACCTAAAGCAAGTTGCACAGGTTTTCATCCAGATGGATTTCAAATACTTACCAATAAGGACATTGCACAACCTCTCTGGGCAGCCTGTTCCCCTATTTTGTCACCCTCATAGTAAAGAAGTTCTTCCTCATGTTTAGATGGATCTTTTTGTATTTCAATTTGTGCCCATTGTCCCTTGTCGCTGGGTGCCATGGGAGATACCATATACATGGTGTTTCAGAAATGTCTTTGTGACTTTGATTAAAAAGATAATCTAGTCCTTGGAAATCAAATTTCAAGGTACACGGTAATTTGATCTGAGTTATTGATCTGTCAGGTATATGGAATCTTGCCTTAAATAAACACCATTACTAAGACGTACGATGGAAGGGGAAGTTTACTACAAAGAAGATTAACTAAATTGCACTAACTATGGTTGACTGAGTTCAGATTGAATATCCATTTAGGGATTCAGGTTAAAGGCATACCTACTTTTGCATGGGCATGAATAATCAAAGTATCAACAGAAACAAAAAAAAAAGGAATTTGGGAAAAAAGCACATAAGTATCTGGCACAAAGCAGATTTAAATAGTTCCTAACCAAAGTTTGACCTGAAAACATTTTTAGTTGGTTTTCCCATGGAGAAAATTGTACCATTTGCCAAAAGCACTGAGGTCTCACACGCATTATGTTCCAACAGCTGCATGCAAACAGGAAGCCTGGCAGATAAGAGAGACTGTACAGCTGCTTATGCTCGGAAGATGGCTGAGCTTGCATGACTGTTTCCTTCGGACACCAAGTATCCAGTCAGGAAAGAGCAGAATTGCCCCAAAACTTGTTTAATATAGCATTACACCTTATCAGGCATCAGGGCAACTAATCATGCTTTATTTCTAAAGGACAGTGGGCCTCGCAAGTCACATCAATGGAGTTTCTTAATAATAGATACCCAAGTTTTTAAGTTCTTGCTATAAAATCATAAAATCCTGATAACACACAGTTCTGTCAGTAAAATCTTAGGGTGTGTGAGTAAATGCCTTTAACCCTGAATGCCCAATGACTGTGGCAGTTCTGTAAGATGTAGGAATTGCCTCATTTCATTAGTACATTACGTTGACACATCTTTTGACAGACGTTCATAGTTCTCAGGGAATTGGTGCTCAGAAACCTAAAGATAAGGGCCTTACTTCATTATAAAAGAATTCCTTTTAAACCTCAAATGAAAAAACATGTTTCACTTGGTAGCATTCCACCTGTAAAGGTCTCTTCCAAACCAAACTATTGTGTGATTCTTCGATGATGACACAGCATTTTCCCTTTTTTTTTTCTGGGTTTTTTTGGGTTTGTTTTTTTTTTTTTTTGTTTTTTTTTTTTTTTTGTTGTTGTGTTTTTTTTTTTTTTTGGTTTTCAAAGCTGAATTCAAAACAAACAGTCTTTATTAACATCATCTAAACAGATATTAAATTCAGGAGACCTATCATATGTTAATTAACATATCAGCTATTTAAGTCTACTAGGTCACCTTTGATCCTAGTGAGCAAAACAGAACTTTTTTTTTTTTTTAACTAAAAAAGAGATTCATAATATGTAGAGTTTTTTATAATCTAAGACAGTGTACCTATCTTAACCTCTTTTGTAGTGAGTATTCCATGTCAAATGGAAAGAAAAACTGCAATTTTGCTATTAAAATTAAAAAGAACAATAGAAACAAGACAAAAAGGTTTTTATTCTGGTTACAGAGAGAGAGAAAAAATATCTAGGGAATTAAATACAATGCAAGCAAAATAGTGGAGAAAAAATGCGTAGGTAACCTTAATGAATCATGGAGTAGAGCAATGTACATTGAGAGATCATCCAGTTCATACAGTTGCCCAAGCCATGATCAGTGAGAAAAAAAAGAGAAAAATAATTTCAAAATTTCTGAAAACTGTCTTGATGAACTTGTATGAAAAAATATGCTTTCTAAAAGGCAAAACTATCAAGATTAATAATTCTGAGAGAAAAAACAGGAAAGCTGAAGAAGAAAAGTGCGACAAAGATTTTTGTAAGTGGTATTTTTCCCAGCGCCTGAAACTAATATCTTATTTTTGGCAGTGTCTGACTGGATATCAAGTCTCACTGAAATAGTATGTCAGAGCACTGATAGGAAAGCTATTTCTTTTTTCTTTTCCCTGTGCACTGGGCAGGTAGGAATATTTGATTTCATACATCATTTGCAAATTGCTGTGGGGATTCCAGCAAGCCAATTTGTATTTAGAGAACTGATGAATGAGGAAAAAAAAAAACAAAACAAAACAAAACAAAACACTACTGGTTTTGTGTCTGTTGCTTTTGGAAGCTGCATGCCTGGGACTTTGGCAAACTGGGCATTACTAATGATTCATTGTCACAGTTCTACAGTGAAAATACTGAAGCTTTTTTTAACCCTTGAAGAACTTCTTCATCAGAATGCATAAATTATTTATATTTTACTGGTTTTTCACTGGTCACCCTTAATAACAGCAAAAAAAAGGAACACTACAAAATTAACTTTTCCAATCTAATAAAGCTTTTAAATGAAAATGTTCAAGCAGCAAAACCTAAGGAAGAACACAATACAGGGGATTAGGGAAAAAACAGGACTGCAGGGGGGGCATGATGTGCAACTACTGCTGCATCAGGCGCAGAGAGCTGGTTTGCACAGCACTGTACCCGGTGCTGATGTGAAAGAGGACACACTAGTCCACTTTGATTTTGAATTATTTTAACAGAGCTACATCAGATATAAATTGAGAAGGAACTTAGAAGATCATCTAAGCTGTTAAATGCACAAGACTTGGAACCTAATCAATTTTTTTTTTTTTTAACTGTAGTGATCATAATTTAGCACACTGAATGAAAGAGACTTCCATGAAATGGTCAGTGAACTACAAAGCAATCATTCACAATTCAAAAGAGCAAAAATGATAGGCGCCCTAAATCAAACAATATTACATAAAGGTTTGAAAAATGTTACATAAAAGTTTCTATGTGCTAAAAATACTGAGAGAATTTTTTAAACCAGAGAGAGAAATATTTTTTTTTTTGTGTAGAGGAATGTGTGGTTTTATCACTTCATTATATAATTACTAATCTATGCTCTACAGACAATAATCTGCAGAAATTAATGAAAATAATTAAATACAAGCTAAATATCTGATAAATGTCAGTTCCTTCAACCATAAGTTGAATGGATAAACTTTAAAGTTATTAAAGCCGTAGAGAGGGATACCAATGGTGATCATCATGAAGTTGCTATTGCTGCTTCCAGCTCAGAGGAAGCTGGTATGGACCTGCTAGGTGAAATGAGGCAGATATACATTATGAGGAAGATGCTCCTGAGACTGCTATTTCTCCCCCACAGCAAGATGAAAAAGGAGTTTCCTTTTTACACATCCATGGGGAAGTCCCTTGCAAGGACCTGAAGTGGATGAACCAGAATAAAGAAAGGATTCCTTTCAGTAAGACATAGAGACTACTCCACAGCCTCCATGGAATAGTGTCACATAACCTGAGGGTTAATATCATAGCACTGTATCGCCTCAGACATACCATACCTCAGTCCCTTGAAAGCAGGCAGCTTTCAAGACTTACTTCAGTGATAAAAGGGAACAAGGCAACAAGGAGCTCGTGAATGAACAACTGGGGCTGAGCTTTCACTGAAAACCTTGACAGATTAACCAGTCTCACTGCCAGCAGAGGGATAGCACAGATGCTTCCTGCTCACTGGCCACACTTCCTTCCCTATCCCCATTAAATCTGCAGTTTGACTGGAGAAATATCTTTGAGTGAAAGAAAACATTCTTCATCACTTACTGGTTAAAATGCATGCCTGCTTCTTCAACACATACATGTAATTGAAGAGATCCTACTGAAGGGTCCTACTAAATTGTCTGTGTCCTGTACCTGTAAACCACCAAGTGCAACTCAATCTATCTTCTGAGAGAAAAATGGGATTGTAGCATTGCCTAACCTTGTGCATTAAAATCCAAAACCCACTCCTGACATAGAATTAACTTCATTAATATACCACTATTAAAACTTATCAAAATACCCATGAGAAATTAATAATTATGTAAAAGATGAAGGAAAACATTCAAATATCTGTTATAGAAGTTAATACAACCCTGAGGATATATAAAATATAATGTCAAAAGAAAATATCTCAATTACTCTTCAAAAGTCATGTCACTTTTATTTTAAATTTGGACACTATCTTGATATATAAAAAAAGAAATCCTTACAGAGTTACTGCATGCTAAGATATCCATCATGATATATATGCATTAGCAACAATATCTACAACAACTTTGTGATCGTTGAAATCAACAAAAAATGAGTGAAAGTATACCACACATTCTTGACACATAAACACCTAATTAAGAAACACATTAAAAAAATGAAATAGGCAAGCATTCCACAGGTATCAGATATCAAAAAAAGCCTCATTGTTTAGTCTTGATGTATCCAAGTCAACACTCTTCAGAGTGCTAGAAGGTGAGACTGTTGGGAAAATACATGTCTTCACTCATATATTTTACAAGCATTGTGTTCAGTCATAGAGTAACAGAAAACCAAACAGAACCCTCCAAGACACAAAAGGACAGTGTCCTCATTGATTTTGCTTCCCCCAGTATCAATCCTTTATCCAAAAACTACCAAAAATCTCTCAAATAAGGAAGAAAAAGTATGTGCTGGGAATGTATTTTGGGTTTGAGTAGCCAGGTTTTGGTAGTCAGGGGTGGCTTCTCTGAGAAGCTGCCAGAAGCTTCCTACATTTCTGACAGGGCCAATGCCAGCCAGCTCCAAGATGGACCTGGTGCTGGCCAAGACCATGCCCATCAGGGGCAGTGGTATCAACGCTGGGATAAAGTATTCCAGAAAGGGGGGAAAACTGCACAACAGCTTTTGCAGCTGGAGAGGGGAAACTGAAACCCTGTGGGAAACCAAGGCTGGAGCAGGCCCCTGGAAAGACCTGTGGACCTGAGGGGAGAGGAATCCCTGATGGAGTAGCTTTGCTGGTAGGACTTGTGACTGTGAGGGAGAAGGTGAAGAGTATGAGGAGGAAAAACAGGAGACACAACACGTGGACTGGATACAACACTCCTTTCCCATCCGCCTGCACCACTATCTAACGAAGACATTGAGAAAATTTGGAGTAAAGTTAAGCTTAGGAAGGAGGGAGGGGTGTGGGGGAAGTTGTTTTAAGATTTGGGTTTATTTATCATTATCCTGCTGTCATTTGATTCTCAATAAATTAAATTAGTTTTTCTGAGTCAAGTCTGTTTTGCCTATGATGGTGATGAGATCTCTCCCTGCCTTTGTCTCATTCCACAAGACTTTCATCATATTTTCCTCCCCGTGACCAGTGAGGAGGGGAGAGATAGAGCAGCTTGTTGGACATCTGAAATCCAGCCAAGGTCAACCTACCACAGAGTGAAACCTATGTTCCAGTTTTAAGGACAGGCTAATATGACTGGAAAAAATCCTTCATATAAATCCTGAATTTGCATTTCCAGGAACAAATGCTTGATACGCGTAAGAACTCAAGCAATATCTGTTACAGGCTAGTACCACACCAATTCCGAAAGCTCAGAAACTGAGAAAAAGGAGTATTCAGCTTCACAAGTCACCCCAAACAGGCATCAAGCATGCTTTCCACTTCAAAGGATGACAGCACCAAGAACTAAATTAAAGTGAAAGCACAATCCACCCATGCGTATCCATTCACACATGCAATACTTTCCCTCAGACTTAGCAGCAGCAGCTCCCACCCCTGACTAGCAGAGCAAATAACAAAACACCTTAATGCTCAGTAGAGCCGACTGGCACCTGAAATGTCAACATAGTAGTTTCTGGGAAGAGCAAATCTAAGAAAGCAATAAAAATGATCCAGGACACTACCACAATATTAGCACAGAAACAAGCTACTTTAGCACAACCAAATGTGCAAAATTAAGTCAAACCATATGCTGACTGACCTATCTCAAAATAGGTGAGGAGATAAACAGGCAGAAAATACTGGATAAATACTTCATTCTCATTTCTTAACATAAATAAAAGCTTTTATAGCTTAATACTGCATTACAGCTTTAATCATACCAATACTCAAAGACTAAACAGGAGAGACAAGTGATAGTCCAGTTTCTGCTCTTTGGGGGAATTGGATGGACTCATAGAATTTTCATCGTAAGTATTTTCACTATCAATCAGGCTGGACACAAAAAATTTCATTTCCCGAGAAATTCTGCTCTTTCACCCTGGATCTTACACTGAACTCTAAAAGCAGATGTCACATGAAATTTAACAATAATCCGTTCCAGAAATAGTGTTTTATACTAATATGTCTATTCCTGCTAATTAAATATTTTGCTTTTATTTATTCCACAGTACTTAAACCAAGTAGCAATAATTATTAAAATAAATGCCTGCAAAAATAATTTCACACTGTAACATTAAAATGCCTCTAGTATTTAACTTCTTTTTCATATTTCTGCCTTCTCAGTTCTGTTCTCTGCTACACAAAAAACACCAACAAACCAAACAGCAAAACAACAAAACAAAAATCTCCAAGCCAAAACAAACAAAAAAAAAGCTCCTACCAAAAGCCCATCAGCTTTTAATACTTTTTAAATTTGCATATTGCTGGATAACTTACCAATCTTACTAATGAGAGGCAAGAAAGGGAAGCATATTAAAAATCTTTATTAAAAAAAGCTCTTGAATTTGGACTTTCAGAGAAAATGTTATTACTGTGCTAAAAATCAATGTTTGCACTGATATTATTAATGAAAAATGTGTAAAAAGACTTCTCTGAATGCAGTGTTATTATAGATATGTACAGCTCTGAATACAGCTTTAATTAAATAATTTGTGGCAATTTTAAATCATAGCCTTTGCGTTAGAGAGCATGACTCATCAGTCAGAATAGCAATCACTTCTTCTGCCACACTGTCATCTTAACAGAAATGCAAAACAGTTGCAAAATTCAGTATTTCACTTTACCTCAAACATATTTTTTTAATAACTTTTGATTAGAAGAAATTCTTATTGAACTCTGAGGATAAAATACAGAAGCATTGATGTGGAGAAAGCAAAAAACAAATTTGTAGACCTCTACCAGCAGAATTTACTAAACAAAACAATATGTTTGAAGGAATAATTCTATTTAAATCTAAAAATTATTAAAATTATTACATTTTTCTGCATTACCAGTGCTTCATAATGACTTTCTAAAACATTGTGTAATTTTAAAGAGCCTCTTGTTTTAAAATTAAAAATGCTGTCATGTCTTAGAGTACATGTTAATTAGCAACCATATTTTTCACATCAAATGTAGCAACAACTGTATTTTTTAATGAACAGGGGAAAAGGAGGATTTGGATTAAATAAACTAGCAAAACTTCTCTCTCTGGTAAATCCATACTTCCCTGACTCTTCCTTTTATTTGTTTCTATTTGGACTTTATTTCCTGCTTCATTCTATATGCTGAACTTCAAAAGTTTGCAAGCAAGGTTTATTTTATTCACTTTTCATCAGAGATCTTCTTACTCAAATTTTTTTGCAATCTTATTGTGTTTGAGAAGGATTATCAAGAAAGATTTCAATACACACAAATGGAAAATGCAGACCTCAGGACATTTTTTTTTTTCCCAAGAGAAGCCCAAATTGAAATATGCCATTACATTTACAAGGCAATTGAAATAGGTAATAACAATGGCTTCTGTGCTATATTTAAATGTAGATTACCAGAACTGTTAAAAGATGCAAAATGCGTCCAGATAATTGCATAGGCTTTTCTGTATGTTTTCTTTGAAGGAGAAACTTGCAGAGGGGAAAAAAAAACTGTTTGGTTACCTTAGAATGTTCTAATAATTTGCAGAAGTTTATAATAAATAATTTGCAAAAGCAAACAATTTGCAAAGGTTTGTTCTCAATGCCCACTTCAAATCTTATTTAGAAAATTAACTGTACATTTCAAATCAGAGTTCAGTACTGAAACCACTCTGAACAGCCAATGAGTTATATATTCTTAGGTTTTTTTTAAATCACTCAATTTAGTTTGAATGCCAGAAATCAAAAACCACATTAGGAAAAATTTTGCAATTTTTTCAGTCTTGCCCCAAATCTTTGTATATTTTTAGGAGCCCAAATTTCCTGTGGCTACCAGTTCCATTGCCAGACTAACCAATACAAGAAGAGCTGTTTTGTTTACTGTGAATATGGCTCCAATTAGTTTAAAATTATTACAGTTCTTGTATCAGAAGAGAGAGAGCATAATCATTCCTTTCTACTCTTCCCAGGTAACACATATGGAAACTCAATAAACCTCTTGGTCATATCCTTTCTGAGACATAATTTTTCAAGACTGAAGAGTCTTGAAAAGAGTAGCCTAGTCTAGTCTAGCCTACTTATTACTCATGTGTAAACTTTTTCCAAATGTTTGATTAGCACTAATGTACTTCCCTAAATTTTCTCACTTTGCATCATTCTTTTCTCTCAAGCTAAAGGAACACCGTAAAAAGTATACATCCTCCAGAAAAGTATGCAATTATACAATGCCTTGATGATTTTATTTGCTGTAATCTCTATGTTCTTCCTAAAAATCCCTAACAATTCTTTTGTGACTGCCCGTGATGAGCAAGTTTACATTTTTGAGGCTCACTCCTTTGTAATTGAAACCTACCATCTGGCTACAATGATTATGAATCTATTTTAAATGGGATTTTAAGGTTTGTCCACTCCCTTTACCATCAGTATCACTTAAAATTTATATACATTGAATTCCATGTTATTAGCTGGTCATTGAATCTTGTAAGACTTTGTAAAATTCATCACAGCTAGCCCTTGTCTCACAACCAAGGTTTAGTTTTAGACAGATTCACAAAAGTCTTCTGCAGCACACCACGAGTCACAATGTACTTCACACAACCTGTGGGATGTGGTGTTATTCACACAGTCCTTCAGCATCGAAAACACCACAGGTGTCCAGTCTCATGTAGTTTAGAAAGCACCCATTAGCTTATAAAAAGTCTTCATGGGGTAAGCAGAGTGGAGAGAGTATTTAAATGTTTTGATTTATTTGCATTCAGGAAGGACCTCTAGAACTCAAGAAATAACATAGTTTTCAGTCCCCTGCATGGTGTATAAATTGGATCAGACCTTATCTAACCATACTGTTATTTGTAACAGATTTTTTTCACTTATGTAATATATTCTGTAGCTGCTGGTAATAAACTGCACATTAGGTGACTAGAGACATGATGAGTCATTGTATTTGACTTGGGATTGTCATGGAATTTTATATTGGAATAACTATTCACTGTCATTGTACGGATTTTTTGCCTATCTTGTTTTCATGCAGTTTCCCTTTTTGAAACTGAGCAGAGATGAAGTGATTTCTGATTGAATCTGCAGAGACACTGAATATAAGCTCCTCATGCTTTTTTGTTATGGAGAGGCCCTATAACTGAAAATTTCAGGCCTGTTGCATCTTTGCTTAAGGATACAGAATTTTTATTATTTCCTCCACAATAGATAACTCTACAATGAACAATGGTCTCTTTCAGTGTGGCTGACTTTACAGTGTTCACAAATTTATATATATATCAGCTAGTCAGTCTCCAACATCAAAAGCCCTAGTTCTTAAATCAAATTAAGTACATTTCTATTGTATAGGCCTTCTATATAATAGAGGCATTTCCAGTCTCTGAAGAATCTGAATTCAGGCTTACACCCCTTCAAAAGCCAGGCACTAAAAAATATGCCTTCCGTAGAATTTCCAAAACAACACTGAGCGCTATGAGAACTTAAGAGAATGATACTACAGGTGTTCTGGTCTTCAAGTGCCTTCCTTAAGAGGTCATATTACGCTTCTATTATAAAACAACTTGTTGAGTGAATTGTAGACAAGGGGGAAAGCCAAGGGTGCCAACTATCTTGATGGTAACGAGACTTTCCACATTCCCTCATTAAGGTCTGGATAGTTGAACTGCTAGATGCACAAATAAAAGGTGAATGACTGGAATCAGGATCATGTTAATGTTTTTTACACTAACTGGAAGCTTGTAATAAGTGAAATTCCACTTTGTACCATACAGGGGTCTGTATGGAATCCAAAGCGTTTGACCAAAACTAAGAATAATTCATTCCAACTGATCAGGTCTGAGAAACCTGCTCTCTTAATGAATGCCCAAAAGGAGATAAGATAATACAAAATGAAGAAACTTTCTTGGCAATTTAAGTAAGTGTTTTCATACCTCCTTTTCTTAGTTCTTTTTCTCTTACCTTTTAATTATTTGAATTGCCTTTACTTTTCTGTGATTGTAGATCTCATTCCTGATGCTCCCTATTATTTCCTGTTTCTCGTTTGAGTCTCTCCTCACTATTGCTTTCTAGAAAAAAAAAAAAAAAGGTATAATTTGAATCCTTCTTTAAAACTGAGATAAAATTTCAATAAAATAGTTAGAAAAATAACCCCTTAGCAAAATGGTCAATATATGACATCTTGTACTAATATCATGCAGTTCAAACACTTTGAAAAAAAACCCGACTTTGTTTTTTATTACTGGAACATTTGATTTGATTATAATTTTTTATGGCAAGACTGTGTTCAGATTTATTGATCATACAATTATCTCGTTGCTGATAAATAGTTATACTGATAAAACTTAAATTGCGGCAATCTTCTACTATAGAAATACTCAATTATCTCAGTAGCACTGGACGGAATGGGAGTTGTTCTTTCTGTACAAAAATACAAGCCTAGTCTTATAATTTGCTGATTTGAAAATATATGTTCTTACTTCTGTAAATTTCTACTAGCTACAGTCACATTTTAAAATGTAAATAAACATTATGAAAAAGAGAAATTGTTATATTTTTAAGGATTTTAAAACACAGTAGAATGCTTTACTGAAACCTTTCATTTTCTGGGTATTTTTCCACAGCGCACTCTGAAAATCCCTCTTGACTTTTGCGCTATTTTGGTGACCAAGGACATGGCTGTACTTACTTGTCAGTTTGATGCTGTCCATTTGACAAGTTAACTGTCTTCTTTTCTGATAAAAATGTTTGCAACAAAATACCTCCAAGGTTTTCCCCGAAGTCTTTTAGGTAAGTAAAAACTCCAAGACTAGTAAAGCAGACCTTTGGGAACTATTTTACATACTGTAGCATTTGTTTGCTGAACCTCCCCCCCGCCTTTCTCCAGCTGGTAAGTACATCTATTTTCCAGTTTGCTGTATAACAAATAAATTATGTTCAGTTTTAGCTGCTACAAAGTAGGTAGTAATATGTAGCTACTATAAAAGGTCCCTGTGTAATTTCAAGCTGTGGTAAAGTACACAATTCAGCAACACTTGCAGTTCCACAATAAACCTGCACAGTATAGCAGATATTATTAATCATATCTTGTGTGATAAAGGAGAAAAGAAGTATTTTCAATAGTATTAGAAACACAACTTGTTATGCTTCTAACTTTTAGATGATCTGAATTGCATATTATTTTGAAAAAAAAAAAAATTACAGAAAATGTAGAAGATTAAAAGACAAGATTAAAATAATTTTACTGATGGACTCTAGATAAGGTATCATTACAGAATAAAGTACCATTGGTCAGAAGAATATGAATAGAAACTAGTTTTCTCTCAGTGAAATGCAGTGTCACAACAGAGGAGTAAAATCATGCATTTCTCATTTTACCTGTTCAAATCACATAATCTCCAATGTGAATGGGCTGACTATCACCAGCAGCTCTCTAACCAGTGCATCTTGAGTCTCCTGGGCTTGCCTTATAAATTATTGATTTGTCAGTAGCCAGCTGCAAAAAGTTTTGGTGCAACCATTCCCAGAAGCATTCTTAGTGCAGATAGCCTAAAGACTCCTCTAACCTCTTAGCACAAATTTTCCTTCAGCTACAGCACCCTTAGGAGGCTGAGCAACTGGAGAAAACTTGGATCACAACTGGCAGCAAATTGCAAACTCTGGCGAATCACCCTTCCCACACCTCTAAGTTTTTGAAAGGCCCACCTCCTAACTAACAGCCACTTTTTGGTTTTGAGTCAGATTTTCATGTGACATTTTCTGTAAGCAAGAATAGAGTTGCTAGAACTGTGGACCCACCCAAATTTTTGTTTGTTTGTTTTATTGTCACTGACAGACATATACTTGCTGTGAAGAACTCCTTTTTCAGTAAGGTTTGGCAAATGCGTTACTAGCTTAATGTGAAGTTTCATACCTATATGAAAAGTTAAATAAATAATTTTTGATAAATTCTATTTAAATGAAAAACTGAAAAGACCTCTACTAGGATATTTTGCAAATATATTTTTTCCAAAAATAATTGATCCTAAAACTGTTTATGTCATCATTTAAATTTTTAAGAGCAACAATGAAATGGATATTTGAAACAAGTTCTGTGTTTTATTTCAAGTAAAAAATTAACACTTTTTTTCCCCCAGATTTGGTCATGCACAATGAAAAATGTTTGGTTTTCATCTAGCAAACCCAATACTTCTTTCTTTTCCACTATATCCTAATCCATCCTTTGAATGAAAAAAACTTACTGCTGCATGTATTTACCTACATACAAAGGGTCACAGGCTAGCACTCCATATTTCAAGAAATAAATACAAGTAAGAAAAAATTTCTCCCTATTTTTCATATCCTCAACAGCTGTTAGCCAGCATTGCACAGCTGAAACAGTTTGCCTCCTTTCTCCACAAATGCACACCCTATTTACAACACAGAAGTTAAAAGTAATGCTGTTGGCTGCAGTGCTCATGAATAAAACAGTCCAAACACGTGCTTTTAACATCAGTGAGTGATTATCTATTGTGTAGGAACACAAAAAAATAATCAAACAAATAATTACAGAGGCCCTTACAGAGTTTCTTAAAAATAAAGTCTGCCTAAGCTTTGATGAGGTTTCTTAATCATATCCATTTCATTACATTGTGAACAGTTAGACATATTATGATGTAAAGAAAAAACTCTGTATAAAGAATTTCTGTTGCTGAAGACAGCATGGGAACTTTTTGAGGCCTTGCTAGGAGTATTCCATTTATTTTTAAATAATATTTTTTAAAAGCAATTGTAACAGACTCTTATATCATCAGACTTGCCTACCCAGGTTGGAGAGTTTTTTCCTCATTTCCCTAGGTTCCTTGAAAAATTTTTTTCAGTGCTGTCCTTATAAATAAAAAAGTCAGCTAAACAAAAGTTGTTGTTATGAAAGAGTATGCTAAATGATTTTTTTTTTCCTTTGCACTGCCCTAGCAGATTAGAAATCCAAATGCAATTCAAACTTCAGCTGGAAGTTCTTTGTTCCGCTCGGTAATCACCACTCGCTGCTTAAATGTAAAATATTATCTTTTTTAAAATTCTGTAGGCCTTTACTTACTATCAGTGGAAAAATTGCACAAAGTTTTCATGAATAAATGCAATTTAGAATGCTCATACTTTGAATGCAACTAGGCTTAGTTGATCAAATAGCACAAAAAATGAAATATCTCTACACTGTATTTAACAAGGTCAATCAATATATTTTTAGTTGCATGTAATGTCATTCTATTTCTTTAACCATTAGAGGAATAGAGGAAAAATCTAATATATGTCTAGATTAGTGATGAAATTTCTTCTGAAATAGCCTCGATAAAAAAATTGCAGATTTTGTATTTTTCTGCAATGTCTTCTAACTCCCAAAGTCATTTTCTTCAAGAGATATTATGGAACTCTAGATTAATCTTGCTGGTTTTAGTCTTCATTTATTAAAGTAGCACTCAACAGCTCAACTTGTATGAATGTATTCATATCTCTGCACCTGAGTAAGGATTTCTAATTTATAATATGGCTTTGCACATTTTTACCAAGTCTGAGACAGATTTAGCTCTATGGAAGTGATTATCACTTTCAAACTCTTGTATATAAATTATGGTTATCTTCAAAATAACTCCGGGACCACCTCCCTATTTTAAAGATAAGGAAGGAAGAAAAAAGCAGTTACAGAGGTGTTCTCCAGATCCCACAGAAAACTATGCCAGAGCACATAACACATTCAGTTCTTTTGCATCTAGGCTTCCTGTTGCTGCTGAAGATAAAATTGTAAGGTTTTGAAAAGAAACTTTCTCTAAGGTCTGGAATATAGCCCTGCACACCTAACAGCTAGAAACAAATACTCAAATACAAAATAAGCAAAGCTGGAGGGAAAACAGAGGGAGAAAGGAAAAAAGTCAAGCCTAAATTTTATTTTGAAACGAACATTTTCAGAAACTAATATTCAGTCAGAAAAATCATGCCAAACAAGGTTGAGAAACCGTAGCTTAATTAGGCTCTTTTCCACAAATGAAATTCAAAGTAGAACAAATTGCTTTGTCCTCAGAAGACACTTAAGGCAGACGATCCTCAGGCCAGGGCATCTCTTATAAAGCACATGGAGAAACTCCTGCCAACTCACAGCTCTTTACAGAGAATGCTTTTCTTGAGCCTTACTGCACAGATGACAGCAAGCTTTGTTGTCCCTATGGTCAGATGCAGGAAGAAAGCACACAGGTGCACCTAGGAAACATTCCATGTCCTGCCCTGAATTCAGGCTGAAATCTTGGGTAAGGTCATGCCTACAATCTTCAGTCTTCCCTTTCAGTGATGCTGAGTTTTTGCTATGCTTCTCCTAAGGGCAATGCTGGAGATTAGGCTTCCCCCCAAACAGATATTAAAAAGTGAATACTTATATGCAATAAAATAAAAATAAGGATATAGAGCAAATATGATGATATACACTCATGCCTGCACCAATAACACATATTAAACTTACAGTCTGGTAACACTATTTTTTATAACGCACTATTAAGATTAATGCTATTTACTAATATTAAATATTTGAAACCAACAAAATACCATGATTAAAATCAAGATACATTCCTGAACTCTTTTCCTAGATTTATTTTACCCTTCTTTCATCTTGTTGATGAAAAACATGTAGGTCTCAGCTGTGTTTATATTTTCAAGGTTTAAAAATATTTTTTTTAAAAATCAAGCTTTCTTCAGACCACTGCTTAATCCCCAGCACTGCTGAACATGAACAAATAAGTAAATGAGTTAAGAGGCACTCAATCACTATTCAAATGCACTGACTATGAAAAACTGAGATTAAAACTGTCAACTTTTTTCTATTAGGTTAAAACCTAAAATCTGAGAGAACCCTTATTTCGCTAAGGATTAAATTGTACTGAATGTACAGACAAGGGTACCAGCAATGAAGTGTTAGAAGTTCTAAACTCAGTTCTTCCAGGATACATCATTGACAATAACAAACATAACTTTGATGACAACTATGTAGGTCATCCTAACAGGATAAATGCTAATGACTAACTAATGACCAAATATCTGAAAATACAGTTTATTACAGTTATTAAGTATATATATTTTTAATCAAACATAGATGATCAACATGACCTTCAGATTAAGAGAATAAAATCATTCACTGAGAATATTCAAGAGGCTGCAAATTCTAATTGAAATTTTGCATTTTTTCTGTTCACTTACTTTCCCCCAAGGGCTCTGAAATAAAACTGAATAGTTATAATTAAATTGCAACCCCAATTTATATAATTTCCCTTCAATGTACCATACATGTAATATAGTAAATTGCAAGTATCTAATATGCCATGCATTACTTAGAAAAAGCAGACTGCTTAGGGGAAGCAGTAAAGTCAATTTCCTGGTCTGACAGAAGTCAGAAAAAGATGGTGTTACGTAAAAGATTTTGAAGGTAATCACCAGTAAGTCTGAATCTTACAAAAGATGTCGTGCAGGAATAATAAATACAGGAATACCATATACAGAGAAACAAATGACAGAAAAAAAGTAGCCATAAACGCAAAGGCTATGCTTATCAGGAAGGATATGCAAGTGCTGCTAAGGAAGAGCGTCCCAAAGTGTGAATCCTAGTTAGTCTTAAAAAAAGACACTGTTAATGAAGAAAACAGAATAGTGTTCTGTAACATTGCATTGGAAAAACAGGGTTGAAATACTGCTTACTGAACCTACAGAAAAGCCAGATTTCTTTAATCTAGAAGGGAAGAACTTGATCCTGAGGAACTTAAACCAAGAGAAATTCCTAGTAGAAATGTCTTTCATTCCCTTTGCTACATCAATGTGGTAAACAGGTTTTTGCTATTAGAAAGGTTTCCTTTCTAAGCAGGAAGAGCTACTGTCTAACCCTAGGAAACATCAACATCCTGGCATTTGGATGATGATCACTGAAATCCTAGTGAAGTATTTTGCTGGTGTCACAAATAAATGTACTTAAAACAATATTTTTCTGTTACGGACTTAGACATAGATGTCTTGTCAGTGTTTAAGAAACTGAACAATCAGACCATTTCTATGTTTCAAAATATTTACTAGACTGATTTTCAACAGCAATATATGCTGCCAGTAGATAGTTCCTATTCACAATCAATCATTATCAATTTGTATTCAAAGCAACTGTTCATTCCATATGGATTTTAGAGCAAGAAAACATAATGCTCCTTTATGGACTCTGATGTGAAGAGTGTGATTTCAGTGATATCCTCATCTATTGGTGTCAGGATGTTTGTCCATGTGTCATTTACTGGAGTCTGCAATAGCTGATTTATGCTGCTCAAGAGGTAGATTTGGGTGATGGATGATGGGACCCACAAACCAATTCTGAAGAGTGGCTCTTTAGTTGAAAAATAAGGGGACACCTCATGCACTGCTTCAGTAACAGGCAACAGTAACACTAATTCAAATGAGTACTTGAAATAGCAATGTGTGGAGGAAAGGTGGGACACATGTCCCTGACCAGCCTGAGTTTCTGAATACTACCAGCATATGATTGCCAAGTCGTCACAGTACAGATACCTTGGGCTACACATTCTAACTGTGCTCCCTGCCCAAGTTGGGATGAGAGGAAGATTAGCCTGTGACTGGAGGAGATTCCATTAAATGACATATTTTCTCTACACTGTTTAGGTATTTTCTTCCAGTGATAGATTTATGCATGAATTCACATCTCCAGGGAGCAAACATTTTACTAGATAACATCCACGTTGAACCAGATTTGAACATCAACTTCCTGCACCAACAGGTGATGAGACAACATACTGTCATGTGAACAAGAAACAAAAGAGTATTTTGGCAGTGTATGGTGGCTGGTGTATAGAGAGGAGACAAGTCTGATCAAAATCCCTGCTGCTGTAGACTTCTGTAGTGCTCTTAGGAGTCCTATCTGCTGAGCATGCTAGATGCCAGAGAACCCAGCATTCCTGTGGTTTTGTTCATGCAATTAACTGTTCAGGGAAAAAAACCAAGACACATCCTTTACCAGTCAGTTACCAAGACATGGATCTGACTGTTAGGAATCAGAACCTTTACCAGTGTATCAATTTGTTCAGGCATTTTTCACATCATGCAGCAAAACTCTGCTACCAGTTATATATATACAGCCAGTCCCACAAAATGAAAAAGTGGTCTCCACCTCTTCTCAGAATGGGCAGATCCCATTCCCATCCTAAATTGCTATCTGCAGGCTGACTGCCTTTTCCTTGGTATCTCAACAGATTCTTATTTTTTCTTGAATCCTTGAGCTGCTGCCACCATCACAACAATTTCATTTCTGTCTGTGTTCTCCCTTTTATTGTCATACATGGCTTTAGCTCACGTCCTTTCTCATTCCCTAGCAACAGACGTTGTAATAAAATTGAATCAAGATCACACCACTGTGTTGTGCCAAATGAGGTCTGAAGTGAAAGGCTGAAGGTTACAGTTTGCTATCAGTGCAACCAGGAATGGCATTGAGCACCTGCTCATTAAATACATTCAGTGCCATGTGAAAACCAAAGGCCAGAAACAAGAATGGATAATGATCCTGATATGTCATGAATCTAAGCCATTAACAGTACAAAGAGCTGGTAGAGACCTGGAAAAAAGCTTCAGATTGAGAAATGGGAATCAGCCTTTTCTTCTCCCCACCAAGTCAGTATCCTGCAACTGAATTTTTCATAATATATGCTTCAGGTTGCTCAAATCTGAAAGTGTTCTTTAATAACAAAAAGTAACTAATATGAAGACTTATACTCAAAACACTGTTATGGACTGCTATTTGAAAAAAAGCCCATCCCCACATATCTTATGTAAAGTCAAGATTTAGTTATTGTAACTGAAATCCTAACTGATCAGTGAATTACAGAAGTCCAGATCTAATTACAGAAAAAGAAAAACTGAAAGAAAAGAATGATACTCTATTAAAAAATATCAATACAGATAATTGGAACATAGTTTTAACTTCTCACATTTCCAAATAGCTGCCTCTTTTAAATGTTATAGTCACTCTTCCAGCCAGGCCCTAAGGTTGAAGTCTTCCATCTGGACTGCGGGGGGTGAGGAGCAAAGTAAGGCAAAACCACAGTATTTCCTTCATCCTTTTCTGAGAGGTTAAGGTTTGTTTATCGTGTTGATGGTTTCCTCCTCTTCATTCTGTATCTGTTTGGAGTAATTTTATGTATTTCTTGACACATTTTTACACCTTGTTTTTCTTCACTGTCAGCCAAGTCCATGTTGCACTGAAATTTTGCAGTTCCTCCTTTTTGTGTTCCCTACCCTCACAGCAGCTGGGACTGGGGGAAGCTTGGTCATGTGCAGAGAGAAAGTACTTTGGAAACTGATTTTCTGGTCTGACCAGAAAATTCTGTCACATTCTCAGTAAGTTGGAGTGGGTAGCCTATGTATGAACTCAAAAAATCATGATGCCTTTGTGAGATGAGCTGTTTCTAGAAGCTGCTCTTAACAGGAAGCTGTTTGTAAAAGATACAGTTTAGCCCATTGCACAGTTTTGATGAAAAAAACAATTCAAAGAAAAAAATCTAATGTAGTGCCTCAATTCAGACATATCTGTTGTACAAAATAACCAGAATAGCAGAGTCTGCCCAAACTGGGAGGATAGATCAAACTGACAAGAAAAAAATATGATAGCAATAATTGCTATAAGTCTCCAGGGCTCAATAAGGAAACTGGTCAGAGATTTGGAACTGACTTATGAAGATAGAAGTTAAAACATTTATCATAGAAAATTTCATTTATTTTGACAGTCAGAAGCAAATATGAAATGTGGAAATGTTAAGAGATAGGACATAATATACTGTCTTCACTGCCCAGGAGAGTATGCAAAAAAAGGAATTCAACCTATCTTGGTTTTAGCGATAGGGACACATGGGTACATTTTTTTATAATATACCAAAGTTTATGAATCTTTGCATTTAATAATAATTGCAGCTTTAGTTTTACGAAATGCTGGCCAAAGCATATTGTCTTCAGGCCTTTCAAATGAGAAACTGAATTACAGGACAAGACGTATTCTTCACATGTAACAAAGCTTTCATTGTAAGGTGGTGCATTACATCAAAATGAGGAAAAAATACATAAACATATAATTGTAGTAAAGGACTTACACAGAATGTATAAAACGTGTGTTACTGAATGAAAGGTTTACTTTGATTCATGACAGGATTACTAAAGCAAATTTATTTGTTAATTAAATGCCTGTAAATACTATGTTGACTAAAATTTCTTTCAAAAGCTTGGTAAAAGATCAGTTTCTCTTAAAAAAAAAAAAAAGAAAAAACCCAGCCACATGAAAACTCAGCTTTGGAGGAATTTGGAGAAGGTGAAACTTACATGACATGATCATTTAAAAGGTAATCTAAAACCAAGGAAAAACACAAAACAAGGACAAAATAAACAGGCATGAAGATGTAAGAAATTAAAGAGGAGAGGGAAAAAGCAATTACTGGGAAAATTAGTAAACAATGAGAAAAAAATATGTTCTCTCCTTTATATAAAAAAAAAAAGATCACTGGGGAAACAGAGAAGGAAATACAGGCATAATTGAGACACAGTAGATGTAGGCTTTGGAACCAGCATTTTTACCAGAAAACTAAAATGCCAAGGTTTAACAAAACACATTTCAGTAAATTATTTTAATATTAAAAAAATAAGAAAGGATGGAAAGGTGAAATTGGGGCAAATACTAACATTCATCTAAGAGAGAATAATGCAAGAGCTGGTTCAGCAATGGAGAGGAAGAAGAATATTAAAGTGAGTTATAAATTCAGTGGGAAAATTCTGGGAATGATCCATCCTTATACACTCATGCAAAACATGTAAATTTTGAGAACATAGCAGTGACACCATCGTAAGTAGTAGATACTTAGACTGAACTATTAATGACCTTAGAACAAGGGCATATGTGTGGATAAATTTGCCTATAACTCCATTAGTTTCCCTGTCAAGACACTACGCCTGGAATATTGTGTTCAGTTTTGGTACCTGCTATGCAAGAGAGATGTGGGCAGGCTGGAGAGGGTCCAGAAAAGGGTAGTAGGATCAAAGGACTGGGAAGCCTGCCATATGAGGAAAGGCTACAAGAACCTGATTCGTACAACCTGGGAAAACGAAGGTTTAGGAGAGCCTTCGTTGCCATGTTCCAGTGTTCAAAGGGTGGCTACAGAGGAGATGAAGACTCCCTTTTTACAAAGAGTCACAGGTACAAGTTACTCCTGGGGTGATTCCTATTAGACAAAAAAGGAAAAATTTTCACAATGAGACAATGAGCCATGGAATGGAATAATCTTCCCAGGGAAGTCGTGGATTCCCCAATGTAGAACATTTCTAAGATTCAGCTAGACAAGGTGCTGGGCTATCTTGTCTAGATCATTCTCTTGCCAAGAAAGGTTGGACCACATGATCCCTGAGGTCCCCTTCCAGCCTGGTATTCCATGATTCTAAGATAATGCAGTCCTATTCACACTTAAACAAACAAAAATAAAATCTGCTTATATTTCTTGGCAGGTTAATTCATTACAGTGGACAATAATGTACACCAGTTAACATTTTAAAATGTCTGTACACCAGTTAACATTTTAAAATGTCAAGCAGATCTGTTTAATTGCATTAGTACCTTTGCAGATAGGAATATATAATTTTGACCCTCTGAACGGTCATATTAACAGTTACGACAAATCTACATATATCAAGAAATGTATAATATTTGTTGTAAAGTTCAAATTACTTTGAATCAGTTCATGCAAGATTAGATAAGAATATGCAGAGGGCAGAAGGAAATGAGAGAACTGCATATTCAGCTAAATGTTGATTACCACAAATACAGAGGTTTCAATCTGAATTTGAAATCACAAAAAAAAAAAAAAAAAGTATTTACCTGTTGTGTCAAAAATTTTGCATGCAAGCACAAACCCAAATATAAATTGAAACCAAACCCATTACTAAGACCTGTCTCATTACTCTGTGTGATCTGTTACAATAATCCAAACACTTCACATTAGGCAACACAACATTCAACTGGTAGGTGTTTTAAGGATTGTTTTTTGTAAAATAAACCAATAAAATCAGTGTGTATTCTTAATTTCTGTATTTGCTCGTGAAACTATACATATATACACCTTGAAACTGCGACAAATATTACGTACTTTTAGTGGGTTTATCCACCAAACCATATTAACCAAATCGATGAAACTAAGTTTTAAAATATACCCTGTTCTAATGCTGCTGTTAGAAAAATGTTTTTTCCTTAAAATGTGTCAAATTGTTCATCTGATTAGTGTTTCCATTACTGAATATTTTATTTTCACTGCAGCACATTTATTCTTCAGAGCAGGCTGGAAGTAGATAATAGTGACTTTGTCTGTGCTTACAACTGCCTGTACTGCCCATGAACTCAGTTAAAACCAGAATGATTCTCTGCTTCCTGGAGCCCACGTTTCACTCCATTCTGTTTAAAAAACAATAAATTCTTTAAACACCTGGAAAAGCGTGTAAAGCAAATGTTTTGTCCTCACTTTTTTATACAAAATAATGGCAATCCCAATCTGGTCAGTCCAAAGAAACCACACACTATTTTGTAATAGCATCTTAATTTAATCTTTTAGAAATACCTCTAGCACTGGAAATTTTTTATGCTCACATTATATTTAAGAACACGCAGTAAAAAATTCCGATTTCGATTTTCCATACTAGGTAGACAAGTCATACAGTATTTCAAGTAGTGTTTTGCCCTCTCTTGGCTTCTCCTTGATTCCATCTACAGGACAAAAATTGCTTAGGGAATGAGCAGGTCTTCAATTTTATTTTCTATTTACATCATTCGATATGCCCATGCACAACCAGATCTTACTATTTTCCATACTAATGCAGGACCAAGAATAAAATTAATAATTTCCTGTTGGGCTTTTCTATATTATTGCTTATTGTTCTATCTAGACAATAATTCAAGGACTTTTATATTCACAATGCATCCAATAAGCAAGAAGAGATTATTGTTCACACTTCACAGATGTGGTCTCTTTGCACTTAGTTTAAAATGCTTTATCTGAATGCCATAAAGATTGAATTCCAAATTTAAAAACCACAAAATTTTTTATAATTATTGCTCATTCACAGATCTCATTCTCAGTGGAAGGTGTGACTACTTCATACCTATGCTAATTAATCCCAGGTATTTTTGTGAAGAAAGATTTTCAGTATATTCTTGGTCAAGGAGAAGTCTGCTTAAATGATGCAGGATTGAGTCCAAAACAAGAGAAGTAAATATTATGTCCCTATATCAAATCTGGATTTAAGCAACTTCTTTTAGCACTCATTGGAATTACAGACTAATTTAAATTGGAGGGGACTACTGGAAGCCATCTAATGTAATTCCTAGCTTGGTTGCCCAAGGCCTTGCTCCGTCAGGTCCATCTCCATGGACAGACAGTCCAATTTTTCCTAACAACATATTCAATACACTTGATTACCTTCATTGGAAGAATTCTCTCTATATATCTAATCTAATCTTCTCTCTAATATATCTAATCTATAGGAATTTCCCTTGCTGCAACTTGTGTTTGCTGGTTCTTGTTCTGTTACCCTGCCCTTCCGAGAAGCACACTCTGGACTGAGGTAGAACACTTCTAAGAAAATGTATGTGATCCTCTAATGAACAGCAAAAAAGGGGAGGACAATATAAATAAGCTCTGAAGCTGTTTTGCAGAAGAAATGAGAGCAGATAACTGATTTGTAACTTTTGTGTGACTTCTAGCATTTCCTGACTCATGATAAATTACAGACAAGAGATTTAGATTGTCTGAGATAGCAAAGATCCAATTCAGCAAATTACACATCAAGCGACTACAAAAGACAAATATACAGTAACTAAATGAGAGCAAATTTGCCCTTCCAATTTGTGAGACATGGTAACCTAGAAGAATACAAGGAGTCAGAACCCCAACAGGAATGTGTCAGTAATCAAGACAGAATGGACAATAAAAAAA
>VZRR01013130.1:0-29113 GCA_013398015.1 Oreocharis arfaki | reverse complement strand
GTGAAAAATATTTTTCAAAAAAAAGAAAATGCCTTTTAAAAAAAAAAAAAAAAAAAGAAAAGAAAAAAAAAGAAAAAAAAAGAAAAAAAGAGTTTCTGAAAAAAATACGGAAAATGAATACTGATTTACAAGTGAACTATCATATGACACTATTAATACAAGAAGCTAACAGCACTTATTCATATCGAGCTGGGTGAAACAAAATCATGGAAGATGTAATCTCTGTGAAATTACTTTGACCTGCAATGCTCTTAGCTAATCTACATTAACAGATTAATTTTAGAAACATGTACTTAGTAATGAAAGAGCATAAAGTCTTACGTTATGACTGCAATACTAATCCTGAGTAACTAACTCCACACTTGTGTTAGGTTGACCCTAGCTGGATGCCAGGTGCTAGCAAAGCAGCTCAATCACTCTCCTTTCTCTGCTGGACAGGGGAGAGAAAATAAAATTAAAAATCTCATAGTTTCAGATAAGGCGGTTTACTAAAGCATGAGCAAAAAAAAAAAAAAAACCCAAAGGTTTTATTTTTCACCTCTCACCAGGAAGTGATATCCAGCCACTTCCTGGGAAGCAGGGCTCCAGTACACACAGTGTTTGCGCTGGAAGACAAACATCATAAATAATGAATGTCCCCCCTTCCTTCTCTTTTCCTTAGCTGTTCATATCTGAGTTGACGTCATGTGGTATGGAATTTCATTAATTTGGGTCAGCTGGGTTGGTTCTGTCAACTGCCAGGATCTTGCTCCCCCCACCCCCCCACTAATGGGGGTGGAATGTTGGAGAGACAGCTCTGATGGTGTCCCAGCTCTGCTCAGCAGTAACCAAAACATTGGTGTGTTATCAACACCTTTCCAGCTACCAATGCAGAGCACAGCACTGTGAGGGCTGCTGTGGTGAAAATTAGCTCTATTTCAGTCAGATCCAATGCAATTTTCTTAGTTGAGTGACAAAAAGATACTCTCTCACTTGACCTCCCACCATTTCCTAAAGTATAAACAGAAGAATTCGAAAAATGGGAGAAAAGTTCTTGAAATTAAGCTTCTTACAGTATGAAAGTGGTTATATGAAAAACTTACAAAAGAGCTCAGAAGGGAGAATTTTTCCCTGGATTCCATGTAATTTCTTGGTTTCAGGATCTCAGGGTGTAGGTAGGAACTCTTAAATATTCTGAATCTCACACAGTATGAACGGTTATTCTGGACTGTATATCCTTATCCAAATTCTTAACAAACAAGCACATTTCTGGTGTTGCTTAAACTAGAAGAAAGGCTCTGTTCATTTAATTATGGAAAGTTCTGCATAAAGAGAGTCATTAGGTATGCTAAGTGCTCCTTCTGGTAGGACCATTAGCCACCTATACACTGTGCCAGCAATATTTCTACTGGAAATATGATTTTTGTACAAAAAGGTAACACTGTTGCTATCAGATACAGAAACTTCTATTAAAAAAAGGAGAAGCAATGTTTCCAGAACAATGTCACTGTGGATGTTTCTGTAGATGAGATGGAAATGTTTTATTAAATGACATTGTTGCAACTTTTAAACCTTCCAATCTAAGTTATTCATAAGATTATTCCAATGTTTAACCCCTGGGGTATTATGAGCACTACATGTCTTGAAATTTGTAATCTAAGCTGTCTCATGAGGATTCTGGTTGTAACTCAAGCAACTGCAGCATATCCAAAACTTGAAAGGGCAAGCATAGTTTTTAAGAAATTGGGAGTAGGTACTAATTTTACATTTTCTATATAGTGTTTATTAATGATTCCAACAACTTGACATATCAAAGACCTTAGTACAATTATATTATTTATCATAGTATCTAGTAGACTAATCAATAGATACTAATCACATGATGCAATTCCTATGCTAAATGGGACCATAAATATTGTTTCATCTGAGTAGTTATCCAGTAAAGCAGAGTCAATGATACTAGTCCTTGTGTCGTCCTTATTTCGTTGCATCTCTTGTTCAATCTATTGTCCATATTACCACAGCCTCTTAAAAACTGTGGTTTAGATTCATTTTTTTCTACAGAAAATATTCTTTCGTTTTTAATACTATTTACTGTAATTTCAGCATCATAAATTTAATTTGGTCTCCAAATTCCATTAACATAATGTTTATTCTTACTACTGAATCACCAAAATATTAAATTAAGTATTTGATGGTCCCAAACTGAACAGACCTCCCAATAGTTTTTCAAAAAGTGTGACTATGGCAAATACTTCGTGTTCCTACTATACATAAAGAATATATTTTCATGGAAAAACCCCAGCTTTTTTAATTGAATTCAAAGATATTTACAATTAATTTATAGAAGAATGATTGCAGAAACTGAATGATTATTCTATTACAATTATAAATCTATTTTAACTGTAATTTTGCACAATTTAGGTTATTTCAAGAGATTGGATAACAAGAACAGGGAAGTATTAAGTAATTGTATTTACTTCCCTGGTCATAGTAGTTCCTCATATGCATCTCTAACCTAAAAACTTTTAATTTTTTTTCTATTTCTTTACTTTAGATTATAAGGGTTTATACTAAGTAATTTTTTTCCATTTTCCTAAAGTCTTCTGTATTTATATATGCAGTAATGCAAGATTTCTTTTATTCTAGCAAGGTTGAAATAATTCTTCAGGTTTTATCTTATTCAAATTGTTCTGTCTTTAAAATAAATGGTGTCAATTGTCAACATCAATTGAAATGCAGTTAACAGAAATCAGTCTTCTTTTCCTTTTTCTTTCTTTCTAAATATCACCAGTTTTATTCCACTTTTATCAATCAGGTCAGTGTATCTTAGTAACTCCCTTAAACCTTTTAGATGTCACTCTGCTCTTTTGTTTCCCTTCCAACATCTCTACATGGCACACTGGAGAATTACATTAATTTGCCTGATCTTTTCCCATATTTCACGTAAAGCTGTAAAGCAACTACTTAATAAGTAAAAACCTAAGGAGTTTTTGTTTGTTTCTTTTAAAGAGACTCAGAATATCCTGCACATCACTCTGAAATCCCCTCTGTTGATGTATCAGAAGTCCGTCCTGCCTAGGGCTGGTTCTGTGATCCCAGCAGTAGGAGATGTAGGCCTTAGTACTCCCTTCATTTATAAGTTGCATGAATGATTTTATGGTGGTAACTCGACTCTGATAAAGATCCTTTTCCCTGAAACTGAATGTCCTTACACTGCTGTATTATGTAAGGTCAGAGCTTCTTGAGCCTGCAGCATTCCAGTCTTCAACAAAATTAAGGTGTTTTGTATTTACCAGTAACTTCCTCAGTCCTATTAAGACTAAGCAGCCATTAAGGAAGGTGGGTTTCCTCCTCTGGATCATAAAGGAATCATTCTGAATAAGCTTATATGTACTTTTCCTCAGCATAAAAAAATATGGAGCCATATGTCATGAGGCATAAAATATCAGGCAACAACAAGGGCAGGCTGCTTCTGGGAGGGACAAGAAGCTGAGCATGACAAGGCAGGCAGAGGCGGTTGTCACACTGACAATTTATGATCTTTCAGCTAATGAAAAACAAAGGCCTGAAGCAACTATCTCAATTTCTTTGCTTGCAAATTGCACTTCTGTGTAATGTTGGGTTTTAGAATGCAATGAGGAAAAGAGGCAGAATTTTAGTTCACAGAAGGATGGAGTGATTAAAAATGTAAAACACGACTTTCATGCAGAAGTAGGTCTAAAACTTTCCCTTCAACAAAATCAACACAGTCTTTTTCTTATGGTGTAACCCATTCATGTTCTTTTTAGGAGGAATTTATACGAAATAAAATACTTTAACTGAGATGTGTATGCTGAATAAAGCCACTGTTTTGTCGTAGCTTCAACTGTGCTTTTTATCTTCGAGCATATGTTTTGTTCACATAGAAATGAACAGTACAGGTACTTTTTATGTGGTCTGATTCTTTTTTCTAGCACAATGTATGCTTGCATATATCCTCTTTTCCTCACTTGCATACCAAGTGTACTTCTATTGTTTTCAAAACATTCATATTCCATCTCAGACCATCTGTCTTTGGGCTTTTGTTTTGTTCGAGTTTTTTTGCATTGCCCTATTTTAATTTATCCAGACACAAGTCAAAAAAAAAAAAACCAAACCCAACCCTTTCAACAGACTCTTCCTGCTCCTGCATTCTCCCTGCTCCTGCAGAAGGGGGCTGGATGGCTGTGTGAACTAGAATTTTAGATCCAGGCCTCCATTTAAATACTTCTTGCTCTTCCCTAGACATATGCATATGACACCATGGCAAAAGAAAACACACTGAATCAATCTACCAAATTCATCCATTGCATAGTCCTTATGCATGCACCATGTACCTCCAAGTTCCTAGCAGAATTCCTTTAATAGGGAAGCAAACTGTTAATGAAATACATTCTAGCTTTCTCTGGAGTGTCCATGCCAGTCCTACATATTCGCATGCTACTCTTTTCCTCTGCTTAAGCGGTTTTCCTCTCTGATATTCCACTCCCTTACCCTTCACCAGTGATTTAATGATGGAGGTGTTTTCATAGTCTGATGCATTATTGGTATGATATGTCACAGTCTGATGTGTTAACTAAACATGCATTTTTTATTTCATTCTGCTGACATAAGCCAGAACATGGGGCAACAAGATCACTGGCTTTACCCAGTAGAATTTTTATTCAAACACACATATATGCATGTACATACACACACTCCTGTGTTCTGTGAACCTCTTATTTTAAGAGTTCACGTCACAAAAATCCTTCATGCTATTTCACACCGAGATATTCTAGTGCATTCTTGTACTAATACTTCCTTGTATTCTATGTAGTGTTTTACACAGACTAAGGCTTCATTCTTGCAGAGGACACTGAGGGGAGACCTCATTGTTGTCACAGCTTTCTTACATGAGGAAACAGAGGGGCGAGTGCTGATCTCTCTGATGACCTGTGATAGGAATGGCATGAAACTGTCAGGGAAGGTTTAGGTGGGATACTAGGAAAAAGTTCTTCACTCAAAGGGTGGTCAAGCACATGAATAAGGCTCCCCAGGGAACCTGACCGAGTTCAAGTGTTTGGACAATGCTCTCAGGCACATGTTGTGACTCTTGGGGAGGTGCAGGGCCACAAGTTGGACTCGATGATCCTGGTGGGTTCTTCCAAATCAGGGTATTATATGATTCAATGATTCTTACTCTTTTCATGACATTATCATATTAATGACCTAGACCTATATTGTGGTACACAAGAACCCAGATGTTTTCCTCCTCAATAAACACCTCAAGGTCCCAGTCTGCAGTCAATACTATTGTTATTCCTCTCTAAGTGCTATAATTCTCAGTGTTAAGCCACTTGTACTATCATAATAATTCTGGCTCCTTAGCTTTTCCTAGCTGATACTATTATCTCCCTGCTTCCTTAAAATTTCTTACCCTTGTGCCTGCAGGTATCTTTAGCCCACTTTTACTTTTCCTACTGTGAAGATTTTAAACAGAAAATACACTTCCCAAGGAGTAAGTTGTAAAAACACATTTAGTAAGAGCTTTCCTGACTATTTTCCATTTAGGTGTGAACTCTTGTCTCATATGGCCAGTTCTTCAGTCTGGGACTCACACAGTAATTAAGTATTAATTCCTCACTTTAATCCAGGACTTTTCATTTGACACTATACCAGATGTTTTATAAATTATGGGATTGCATCTCCTTAATGTAGCTTGGTCAAAACCAGAAGAAACAGTAGAAGAGGGGAATCTGACATGATGTTTCTGGTATATTCGATTTGTACCCTTTCCTTCCATATCCTTTCAGATTTGAAGTTGAATTTATATGCTCCAGCCAATCCAATAACATCCAAAGAGCACAGAATTGTGGTATAAAATCCATAATGCCCTGTCCTACTTCAATATGAATACACCCTTTATCTTACACTAAACACAAGATTTAAAAACACCTTAAAGCATTAGTCCCCCTTTCTAATGGAAAAAAAAAATCCATTTTAGTTGATCCAAGCTTTTAAAATAGTCCTTTGTATGAGTTTGGTTATCCTTTGATGCCTTGTATCTTTTAGATCTTCTTAGTGTTTTGTAATTGACCAAAGGAAGCATAAAAGTGAGTCACTTCACTGACTGAAAAGATTTCTGCAGGTAATACAGTTCAATTTCTTTCCCTGTTATCATTATTGTCAGTATTAATCTATGCCAGCAAAATGCATAAGATTCATTTTCTTATTTTCACTTCAGGAGGCAGTGAAGAGATATTGAATATTCAGAATTTAACCTTTTATATAATGCATTTCGGCTTAATGCATCAACAAACAAAACTGATATTGATGTACTTAATCATTGCCAGTGCTATTTTTACCTAGTTGTTCATGTATTAACTCAAATTATTAAAAACACTTGTGGATTCTAACAGTTAGAGTTCACTCTTTCCATCAAGACGAGTTCCACAGTCACCAACAAATGCAAGAAAAATGGTGAAATTCTATGTGGGTAAATTTGACCTGTAGGTAAGCTGAAAAATCCAAATAGAAAGAATGCTAATCTCCTTAAACTCTTCATTTTACTTAGTGAAAGTTTCAATATATGTAGTATGCCCAAAATAATTCCATCAGTTTTCTCTGGAAAAAAATCCACACCACTTGCTCCTTCACATTTCTGTAAAAACTATTAGTCCTGAAACAGAACACAAGGAAGGCAGATCGCCTTTTGGCCTCTATCTATTCTCCTTTGCAATCTGGACAGAATAAGGGCACATGTTAGCTTCCAGTCTACTATCCCTGATGCTCAGTACAAACAAAATAATTTTCTGAATATAATTTTATAGACCTCACAATAAAAATAATTTTATAGACCTGACAAAGTACAGACACTTAATGCTACAGAAATTTCTCTCACATCTTTTCCCTCCAAATTAAGCTGCTATAGCTCTATCTTCTGTGAATCAACACATTTTTCACTTATTCTGCCTCTTGTCTCACAGGCCATACACCTAGATGAGCAACAAAATCCATAAATAACAATCTTGAAGACTGCTGTTCACTGAAGTTCAACTCAATTCCTTTAGCTGTATTTTCTCCACTTGACACAAACTATACTTCTCATAACACGTTCTGTTCAATATGTATCTAATTTCTCAGAAAATCTTTTTACTTCCTTTTATTCTACTCTTTTAACTTGTTCTTGGATGCTGCCAACATAAATGGCTTTAGATTTTGAAATAGTTTTATTCTATATTCGTTCCTTTACAGAACTTCGATGTATGTTTGCAGTCTGTTCATTTTTTAAAATATTTTCTGTGAGTGTTTATGACTGCTTACACCCAGTTCAAAAATCATTATTTGAACAAATGTGTTCAGTAAAGCTACTTCCAGTGCTCATATTTGCAGAAGACAGCTTGATATGGCTATTTGTAACACTCTACATTATTTCTTCTAGTGAACTTTTGACCAAAGACTTTATGCTAAAATTAATACTCATTCTTTTCATGGTTTGGATTAGGCCAAGTGATACTTTAATGACTTTTTTATAAAATACAGACTACATTCTTTTCTCTCCCTGGGATTTAGTTTTGAAAACTTTTCCAAAAACTCTTTCAGAGACTTTGACAAGATTTGCTCTTTGTAAACCCACATTGGCAGCTGATCTCATTCCCAATTATTTTTCAAACATCTGATCTTAATATCACTGTGGATTATAAGCTGTCTCTGATATTGAAGTTCTTAGCCCATAATTAAAAAGAGAAAACTTTTGCATTTTACCATTTTTTTTTCACAAACAGGACTTCTAGTAGGCTATGAGTAAAAAAAAAAAAAAAAACAAACCAAAAAAACACCACAAAATTGCTGTATGGTTCATGATATTAAAATCTTCAATAACTAAACTACATACTCAAAATGTTGCACACATTTTAATGCTAAAAATGCTGACATATTAATTAGAACCTAAATGTCAGTGAGTGGGACCCATTCACATGGGAGGATGATGTGGAAGCCATGGATGATCCCAACTCACCAGCCAGGACACAATAGCACAACATCTGAAAGCTGTGGGCAGAGCAAGGCGCAGGTGTCTGTCCCAGACGAGTTGAAACACTTGGCTGGGTCCAGAGACCACCTAGTGAGTCTAGTCAGGAGATAGGGCCAGAAACATGATTGGAAACTGCTCATCCAAGGACAGAACTTAAGAAAGCACAGCTCCAGCATGGCTCTGACAAGGAAAGGGTATCTGGCCTGTCCTGAAATGAGGTTCTGGACCCACATGCAGAATGTGAAGAGTGGACCCGAGGGAGGCTACTCAGAACAGTTAATACATCATGGTGCATTCTGGGCCCTGACACGTAACTAGGAGACTTTTTCAAATTTCTGTATCTATTTTGGTATTGCGACCTAAATATTCTGCCATTCTGGGTTCAGTTAAGTATACAATTTGCATTAAGGAAAAGCTTAAACATGATACATCTTGGACATCTGAAGCAAATTTTGAAAATATAAATGCAAAAAGAAATAAAATATATACGTGCAAGTACAAGGGTTTGTCTTGACCTCATTCACCAAGATTTTCTGAACTGGAAGCTTTCATATAGCCTTCTAAAACATTCTCTTCTGCTGAAGTTCTTGGCCAGGAAATAGATTATAATTAATTTATGCCATTTTCAAGCTGAGCACTTGTAATCCAATTTCAATTGTCTTTACAACTTGAACATTTTCTTTCCTCTACTAGAAATCTCCTGTTTCATCTTATGATTTTAGTTTCTCTTTTAGTTAATTTCTTTAAACTCATCAAAGAATTTTCCAAAATTTTATTCAAATTATGCAACAATCAATCCAACTGCTTTTTGTGGTCTTAGATTTCATTTCTTTAAATACATTCATCTTATAAGTTTTGCATCACTCTGGACTTTGCATGCAGTCTAGAAAGCCATTGTAAGGGAAAAGTATTTGGGTTTACTTGTTTGTTTTTGTTACGTTTTGTTTTTTCCCCCTCCCATCCTATCCATCCCCCTCCACCCTAGAAAAACCACAGGCATACTTTTGTATAAAGGAAATAACTTGACAGAATTTTAAAACTTAACATTTTGAAAATATCTACAAGTGGTATTTATTTAATTTATGTGACTGTGGTTTTATTTTTAGAGCTGCTGATTTATATTTTTTTTCCTGGTATTTATCCGAATAAATATATCTCAATGGAAACAGTGTAGAAATTATTTTGATTACCAAGTCTTCAAATTACTGTAGCTATCAGGAGGTGAGTATTAGATGATAAAGTAGCTATGTATCTTTGTCTCTACACAGCTTCCGAGTAATGCTGTGTCATAATTTCTAGATCTGTGTAGAAGTGAGTGAGGCATCTGGATAGTATTTTGTTCTAGAGAGATTGTCTAGTATAAAGCATGTAGTCTCTGCATATCCACTTGTCTGAACAAAAAAAACAAACTCTAGGACTATTAACTAGTTACCTCCCTCAGCTGCACAATTCTATGCAAACACTGGAGAAAACAGGGAGCCTTCTATACTCAAGTGCATGACGGTACTCTTGCTCTGTACTTTGGAAGAAGGGAAATTTTTAAGTATAGTACCTTAAGAATGTGTTTAAGAAAGAAAGGGAGAATGAGAGAGTACATCTGGCATACTCACACCATCACCAGGGTTCTGTGACCAGCTAGGAGTCTTTCTCTTGCTATCTTACACCTGTTCTCAGCCTTGAGTCATATTGGTTCAATAAAACCTTGACTCATTAAATTCTATGAATAAACTTTTTTTTTCAATCAAATGTCACAAATACAAAGTCTTCTCCAATATCAGGATTCAAGGACTGCCATATAGCATTTATATCAAAACAGAAACAAAGAGACAAGGACAAATAAATTAAATTAAATTTAAAAGTGTGTTATTTAGTCATTAATGATGTATCACTGTATGATTCAATTGCATGTCATCCAGAAACAATTATTTCTAATATTAAAATTTCGTAAAATGGTCCCCTTTCTGCTGGTTTTCATGGAGCTGTGTTATCTTCCTAGGAAACTGATATTGATATCATGAAAAGAGTATGTAAAATAATGCACTACTCTATGACTGTTAAAAGCACAAGCTTGGTAAAAATAATGAAAAACTTTGTTTTCTGCTACACCTAATAACATGCACTGTCAACTCTTCACCTGCACATTAACTTTGCAACATAAATATACAGATAACAGAAATGAACATTTAAAACTCTAAATCAGATAAATGTGACAAGGCCCTGCGGTTTAAGCACAGCTGAATCGTAAAATTCTGCTAGGGAAGTTTTAGGGAAGTGCAAAGCCTCAAAAGAGTTTAGAAATCATACGGTTCTCTCAAAGGGAATATTTACAACATATTTCTCCTTTGTGGTCTTTTCTCAGAAATGATAAATCAGTGAGAGAGTATGAGCTGGGAGGAACAACAAGATTTTGGCAGCAGAATGCCTTCATTAGTCACAAACGTGCTCCTCATTTAGGACTGCTTGCCACCAAGGGGATCCTCATGAACATATGACAACACTTTAATTTCTTTATCACCTGGTGACCTAGCATACAGACAGTCTAACAGATGGACGTGTACAAAGACAAGCCAAAAACTCAGCACCCACATCAAGGTGAAGTATTTCATGTGGAGTCTGTATCCAACTATATCAAACGCAGGCTTGTGATAAACTACAGCCTCAACATGTTTAGGATTATTACAGACTAAAATTAGTTTAATCCCCAACAATTCTAATAATTTAGGGCTGTAATTATTTAACACTCTCTGGGGAAGAGAGCGATTCAAGACATTCACACAGCTTTCCAGTTGTTCATAAGAGCCTTCTGCAGATATGGAGACCTTCTCATTCGAAAAGAAACTTAAATGAAGAAAACCTAAGAGGCAAAGGCCGTTTTATACACACAGAAATATTGTGAAGCTAACAGATGTAGCAAAACTCTGTGTAGGATCCTGCAGGAGGGGAACGTGAGTTTGTCTTAACACAAAACAGTTTTATTCACTTACACTCATGCTCTCACACCACCATCAACCACCAAAACATTTGAGCCCAAGTAGTCTGGCCCAGAGCACCAAGACATTTGTCCTGTGGTCTAGTAAAGATTAAAAATGACGATAATAACAACGGAGAAGAGCTATCCAGTTCTGCTTATCTGGGTACCATCAAAATCCAAACATTCTTGAAATTCTGTCCATCTGGTGATTGTACAATTAGACATACCCCCTCTTTCTCCATTCATATCAATCTAACAAATTTCTCTTCTATGACAAATCTCTACTTAGAACGTATATACTGATATTTTAGGATTACAGTGTGCTTAACAGGGTCCTAACTACCATGGCATGAAATCCACATTATTCTGACAGTTGCTCAATCTCACTTAAGAAAATAGATGATCCCAGAATTTTGTGTTCTATACACCTGATGGCTGACCTGTTGTTTCAGAATCACTAATAATTTCTAAATATTATTTTATTTTATGATGGATTTAGAATAGCCACTTATAAAAAGCTCATGCATATTGTAGGCAGTTCTAAGCATTGTCATTAAAGGATTAAATGTAATTAGACTGTAATGTAGTACATTATGGGACCATAAAAATACACAATCAAAAGAGGCTAATAGTGCCAGTCAGATTATATAGACTGACATATAAATTAAACAAACTCTGTGATCATTTGAGCTCAAAAGACTATTTGGTGGTTACGCTACTACACAGAATTTATGAAAATTACTGACTGCACCTATGCCAAAACAAACTACATGTACATTATGAAACAAGGAGTGTACTGAAGCTAACCATGGTGTGAATAGTTTCTAAAGCCTTCTTGGATGCGTCCTGCTACACAAATAATTTTAAAGTCATAAAAACGAGATGAAAAATAACCTCACAAAAGAAATAACCACATGAATTTTACTTCCATGAGCCAATGGCATTACTGACACGAACATCAGCAGTGATGTAGCCTATCTTTTAAGAAACCCGTGAAAGCTTATATGCATATTTCCTTCAGGCTTTTTGAAGTTGCCAGAGAGATCTGTGCAGCAATAGTGTAGTTATATGACCACAAAAGGAGACCCCCAAGTACAAGTGACTCAGGATTCCAAGTCCTACAACTCTGTTCAGATCCAATCCCTATCCTTGTAACAGATCCAGTCTTCAGTGTCCTCCTAGCATTCATGCATTATGGCATTAGCTCCTTAAACCAGTAGTACAAGGTTAATTTTTGTACAGAAATCAAAAAGGAAGCATTTTGAGGTATTAAATGGTTAGACTAACTTCTTCATTTGTTAGTGGCATAAGTACTCACCTCCAGCAGGCTAAAGGATTCTGCTGCTTGAATAGCTTTTAATGAAACAGAAAGTTGTAAATCTCTTGCTGCAATACATGTTACTGTACACATTTCAAGATGCTTGATTCCTCCCTAAAGATTGCAGGCTGAATGATGAAGCAACTACAGCTCAGGTAGGTAGTGCATTACAGCAAATGTCGAAGCAGAATAATGAACAGAGCTATTAAATATAGTATTATTGGAATGCAGCTTGTCTGGGACTCATTCTGTATTCTGTATTAAATACAGAAATGCACATATTATGATATACAAATTGCTCTGAATAGACCACTCTGTAAATGCAATCCATTAACACTGACTGCAAGAGGGTGTATTATAAACAATTTATTTTAAAATAATAATTTTAAAATATCCATTGGACTCTTGTTAACTTTTGACTGTATTGCTGTTGAAAACCTTCACTTGTAACTAAGTATATCAGTTATTTCCTTTACCGTTTTCATTCTTTTGTAATTTAATACAAAGCATGGTCACAAGGAATCCTAGAAATATAGTATAGCTCAGTTCTTGATCTTTCCTGAGTATATCATGAAATTGCTGAGCCAGAAAAACCTTAAATTCTGAAATAGTTTCAACAAACATTTTGCCTAGGTGTATAAACAAGCCCTTCCAGGCTCTACACTTGTAACTGCTATAGTTTGTCTCTCAGCAAGAAGCATTAGCTTCTGCTTAGTACTGCATTAAATTGCAGATTATATGAAGCTTATATATTTCACCAGCCAGTTCACAGAGGTTCTTTTTGGGCAAAACAAATTTTAGTGATTATAAAAGGGTGTATCCTCAACCTCTTTTTGCATTTTTGCATAAACTCCTAGTTTATACTTAATGAACAGATTTGTAGTTTCACTCTTCGCTCTTCCAAGAGAATTATCTTCATTTAACTTTTTTTTTGTTTGTTTGTTTTAAAGTTAGGAGAAGTTGCACGATAGAGGTTATGGAGCTGTCTAGAAAGCCTAAATCACCTACAATAAGCTGATTTTGGGGACAAAACCTAGTTCGCATAGACTTGAGCTACAAATGGGATGACTGAGGTTCTGTGACCAACAGAATTCTTCCTTTAATGAACTCTAATTGAGTCAAAAAGACATGAACTAGCCAGCAAGCTTCAATGAATGCAATTGTTTTCAAAAGATTTTGCTTGGGTTTCCACTGGGATATAATTAGTTTTCTTCTTAATAGGTGATGCAGTGCTGTGTTTTGGATTTAGCATGAAAGTAATGCTGATAACACCTGATGCTTCAGTTGTTCCTGAGCATTCCTCATCCTAAGTCAAGGACTTCTCAGTGTCTCAGGCTGTGCCACCAGAAACTGGGAGGCAGCATGGCCAGGACAGCTGAAATGAACTGGCCAAAGGGGAATTCCATACCATAGAATGTCATGCCCAGTGACTGGGGAGAGATGGCCAGAACCTGCTGATTTCTGCTTGGGGATGGGCTGGGCATAGATCAGTGGATAGTGAGCAATTGTACTCTGCATTGCTTATTTCTTTGGGGTTCATTTATCTTTGTATCTCCCTTTCATTACAATTTTGGTTATTTTTATTGTTATTATTATTAGTAGTAGTATTTTCATTATTTTAATTATTATTTTTGCTGTTATTATATTTATGAAGTTTCGATTATTAAACCGGTTTTATCTCAACCCATGAGATTGAATTTTTTCTTGCTATTTTCCTCTCTACCAGGGTGAGAGTAGGGAGAATTAAAACACGAGATTAAAACATGACAGGTTTTCACAATAGAATATTGCAAAATCTGTTAAAAAAAAATCAAAACCTTTCAAAACCATAATTAAAAGCTTATTTAAAACTTCACACATTTTAAAAATGCAAACATTTTCAAACTGAAAGTTTCTTTTTGTGTTAACAGGAAGTCATTCTTAACATGTTTAATAGGAGAAAAAATATTATTATGTAATTTTCTAATAACAAATAATGAAATATTGAGTATTGAAAAGGCTAGTTTTAAATTACAGAAACATGACCATAACTATAGTACTACTAACTTTTTCTCGGACAGAAGCTAAAAGTGCCTGTATACTATAAAAATTGACCTACTACGCATTTTTCAGAGCAGGTCTTCAGTTATTTCATTGTTCCATCACTCTCAAACAGAAAACTCTGACAAAGATTATATCACTTTTATTTAGGTTGTACATTTCCACAGGAGGAATGTTGTCCTCCATTCAATGTATTTGCTATGTCCCCTGCCCCCCATCTGAGGTAACAGACTGTAATTTAATCACAGTAAGGTGCCAAGAGAGATGAAAAATTCCCCTATAGCTTTGTTTCACCACAAAATTGCAGTGAATGTTCTCTTATTCTAACAGAGAGAGGTTTGGTCATAAAACCACTTAAATGACAAAGGAAGAAAATGTGTTTTTCAGCTTTTTGCATTTCTTATAACGCTGAGGAAGTCATTCATCTCTGCTGAGATAACCAAATTTAGCTATGTGTCACGATGTATGTGATATTCCATAAATGAAAGCAAGGCAGAAAACAAAACCTCTAGATACTCACTTTTTAATACAATGTTCAGTCTGTAGATTGCCCAAGAGATGATGACTGCATTGCGATGTGAAGATGAACCCTTCTCCAGGATACCCAGAAGTCTAAGGAATATAAAAATCTAAATGAAGACAGTTTGAATATGTATGTGCAGGAATACAAACTGGAAAAGATTACAAGGACTATTTGCCCCTTCAATGTTGTTCAAAGCCAAAGTGATGCATTAGGTGAAGCTGACTTCTGGGAAGCTGATGAAAAAATTGCACTGACAATAGGAATTAAAATCCTCACCATACTGATCTAAAGGAGTTTCAATCAAAGTTACTTAAACATGCATACAGAAGCATACAACATCTGCAGTCTTAATTTTTTTCACAGACCCTGGGTTTCTATTTGTTTCAGTCCCTTGTAATTTTCAATGACGCCAAACTATACCCAAGAAATATGTAGGATGTTAGTCTTACTGCACAAAGTCTGCTTTCCAGTAGTTGAATAAGTCACTTTACAGTGCTCACTAAGTCACTGGTTTATTTTTGCCAGTTGATGAAAAATATTCTGTAAATGTTTTTAGTTTTTCTGAGCAAGTACACAGTCATCCCAGAATAGGCAGCAAAGTAAATTTTGGATACATGACAACAGTAAATTCAGAAATTCAGTTTATTTTCAGATTAGGTAACTTTCAAGTATCATTCAACATTACTGGATACATGAAAATTATTATTTTTTTTAAAACAAGATCACTATATCACCTTCAGTAAAACACTGTTAGAGTCTCACCAGGTAACCAAAAAAAGATTGACTATGTAAAACTGTTATTTCATTTGAAGTACATAGTTTTAACTCCTCTTTGTCGCTCAAACATCTGCCTTAGTAGATATGAAGACATGAGTGGCAATACAGATAATTTGTATGATAGTTGCATTAGACCTAAATCTACTGGCTGTGGAAACACTTGCAATGGGCATCCAATTTTTCAATGTTCTCATTTATAAATTTTAAAGATGCCAATCATGACTTATGCTACATTTAAAATATATTACTTTTGGTTTGCATTCATTTACAAAGACTAATACCTGAAATCTGCTATTTGCCAAAGGCAGCTAGGAAGGCAACACAAACTGAAACTATTCATAGACTGTTTAAACAAAGCTCTCTGCTCTGAAGCAGTCTCATTTTCATGGTAACAGGAACCAATAGTGTTAGTCGTGTCCCATTGCTACATATCAACTTAGGCCTTTGAGGTATGATGAAACACACTCACACTGAAAATTAATATACTGTGAGGTATCATTTTAATGGAATGAATAAATAAATATAAAAAAACTTATTAAGAAAACTCCATTGCCATTCACATGATCTTGGTTCTTTTCCAAAGAATTTCTGAAGTTTTTATGATTTCAGTAATATCCTGAAAAAGGAGTAAGTACAGAAAAGAACTTCAAGTATCTGTGAGCTTTTTGGCATATCTTATTACATGTAATGGGGAAAAAAAAGTCAGCTACCTTTCTGGTTTAATCTATCAAAACCTCAAAATTCCACTTTTCAAGACAGTTTTTAAGAAGAAAACAAATCAATAAATTAACATTACTCAGAAAAGGGACTGGATTCTAGCAGTAGTACAGTGGGACAGTGATTCAGTTCCCCTTCTTTTGAAACCTAAGATAGGCCACACTGAACAAACTATTACTGAGAAGATATTTCACCCTAACTTAACCTTTTCAAAGTATAATTTGATATAATTTAATTTGTGCATTTCCATGCCTTCTCTTTACTCAATTTTTTGACCTTACCTACACACCTCATTCCTTTTTACTTTGATTAAGCCTTCCATTTATTTTCTGATTCCTCTAATTTCTTACTTCTTTGACAATATTGCAAAGAATCACTAATGCTATATTTGATTTCTTATTCAAACATTACCTTTCCTATTTCTACCAGGTCTTTCACTTATTCTCTGTATTCAGCTAGTTTTAGAACTCCCCTATTTGAAGTCCCATTCATCCATCTCTAACTCACTTGCACACACGATTGTGCCCAGGCATAAAGGTGGTCTCATGACGTCAGAATTTGAGGTGAAATCAAATTGGTTTACATGGGAAATACACACGGAAGAGAAACGGGACTGATTTACATTGTTTCATATCACAACTTCCCCTTCTGATATTAATATTGTCAAATATATAAAGGCATACTACAAAATCAGTACGGACTCAGAAACTTACTTAATATATCGGTCACATCCTGTTGAGCATATTTACTTTCACTTTATCTCCATGTGATCAGGCCACTTTATGATGGTTATTAACAAGTGCAATTTTTAGCAGTTCTTTTTTATTTTTCTAGATTGCTCAGTGTTACACTCCAAATTTTTAGCATGATATTGCTCTGCCTACAGAGAATAAGGCAGATTTGTGAAGGCAAATATGTCTCTGCTACAAGATGTCTTGAGGTAGACTGCAGAGAGAGCTAGCTCTCTTCTGAGCCTTATGAAAACTCTTCAAGGACCTGATGCATTTAAAAAATGCAACCTATAAATCCTTTTGTAACACAGCAAAATGGTAAGGCTACCTAGCTACTTGATATACATCTGTTTTTATAGCTGATGCTTCCCTTTTCTGGGAAGAAGCCTGGCTGCAAGACTACAGAAAGAAGCCAGGGAGTCATAAAACATTCTCACACTGTGGGCACCAAAACAGAGTGATCCAAATTGGAAAAGAAAATAAGACAGCAAGACAAAAGAAGGAAAGTACTTTTTAGGCATTTGAAATGAGCCATTTTTCAGGCAGAACAGTGTACTGGTGTGTTCCTTTCAGTAAGCATGACAAATATTTACTCTTGTTAAAAAAATGTGCCTATGGTATTACACATTGGCATTGATGAAGGAGAACTTCAATGGGTATTGATTGAGATGTAGACCCATATTAAATAAAAATAGATAAGCTTGTTCACTTAAAGTACAGTTTAAGGCTTGGAAATGTAACAGCAGTTTTAAATAATCAGCGAATCAAGAAATGCAAAAGAGAATGCCCACATCCTACTCACACAAGATCAGGGCACAAAAGGAACTGGTCTGCATGACAGCAAGCCCTCATTTGGATAATTAGGCAATCTGAAATGCAGAGCACATACCAGAGGATACCTGCTTTGAAATTTAGACTTAGACCTTATAAGAAGAGAGCCCATGTCATTATTTTGATAGTTTCCTCATCTGACAGCTCTTCTCTTGTATCTTTTCCCAGAAGAACTCCTTTGAACCAGTAGATTGACATGGCAACAATAAAAAGTACTGGTCCAATTTCAAGAGTTATGCCAACCTGTGTAAGGAATATGCATTCTTTTCTCTGTAACCCGTCTGTGTCTGGTTTTTTTGATCCATGCAATGAAGCACTGTGGTGCTATATGTGCCAAACTAGTATATCCTTGATGACCAGAAGCCTTGCTTTGTATTAGTTTTAATCCCAGGCACACATTACTTACCTGTTTGTCATGGACAGCTTCCTTCACATTTTATTATCTCCTGCAACCTCCAAGTCACTGAAAGCCATATTTCACTGACTACTCAGAGCCTATGAATAGGTTGTCAAAATAAGGACAGTAACAGCAATAAAAGTCAGAGTCTGCTCACTCCTCCACACCAGTGTTTACATATTTTTTTTCTGAAAGGAACAAATACACAAAAAAACCCCAAAGTAAAGTCTTAAAAATAGACTAACTAACTTTACAAGTTAGAGATGAAATGCTTTTCATTCAGTATACTTGAAATACACTTCAGTGCAATACCTGATTTTCTGCAATGAACAGTCCATTTGATACTTCCACTTATGTCTCTTCAAACTTTCCTCCTTGAAATAACCTGGTTTCTATGTCATGCCATCCTATAAGACTCTAGCAGACTGAGCGTCTCACCTGAAGTGCAGTCTGCTGCCAACTAAAAACACTTCTCCACTGTTGTTTCGTAGGCCTCAAACAAAATTTTTCTGTGTGTCCATTTTAAAAGAATGGCTAGTTAAAAGGACAGAATTCAAACACTTGAAATCTCCTGTGCTATACACAGTGCCAGCAAACTTTGAAAAATTTGTAGACAAGGAATTTTTGGCCTCAAAGTCCATATGCCATGGAAGGCACTGTTTCCAGGGTATAATAAAAAATAGGAAGATAAACCCTGTACATATTGAGGTTCCAGATCAATGCAGAATTTCTGAGAAACTATAGGTACACAAGTCTCTAAGTGTGGGACTACCCAAAATCATAGAATCATAGAAGGGTTTTGGTTGGAAGGGATCTTAAGGATCTACAAGTTCCAAACCACTTGCCATGGGCAGGGACACCTTTCACTAGACCAGGTTTCTCAAAGACCCCCTAGCCTGAATTTGAACATTTCTAGAAATGGGGCATCCACAATCTCTCTGGGCAACCTGTCCTACTGTCACCACCCTCACAGGAAATAATTTCTTACTAATACCGAATATAAACCTGCCCTCTTTCAGATTAATGCCATTCCTTCTTGTCCTACCACTACATACTCTAGTAAAATGTCCCTCTCCACCTTTCTTGTGGGCTCTTTTTAGGCGCTGGAAGGTTCTAAGGCCTCTCCAGAGCCTTCTCTTCTCCAGGCTGTACAACTCCAGCTCTCTCAGCCTATTCTCATAGGAGAGGCGCTTCAGCCCTTTGATCATCTTTGTGGTCCTCCTCTGGATGCACTCCAACAGGTCCATGACCACATATTTTGGCCCCCAGAGCTGGATGCAGCAGTCCAGATCTCATAAGAGAAGAGTACAGGGGCAGAATCACCTCCATCAACCTGCTGGCCATGCTTCCTTTAATGCAACCTAGGATACAGTTGGCTCTGTGGGCTGCAAGAAAATATTGTGAGCTCATGTACAGCTTTTCATCCACGAGATTGCCCAAGTCCTTCTGCACAGGGCTGCTCTCAATCCATTCTCTGTTCTCACCAGTTCTTATGTGGCTCATCACCAGTTCCCAGGCAGAGCATCATGCATTCCAGCTTATCCCTCACACAAACAACAACCAAAGTTACTTCAGTTACTGTGAAAGCAGTAGACACATACATATATGTATATAACACAATCCATTTGCATTGTTCTTCAGAAAAAAATACAAAATATTAATAAATTTGTGCATTTAGACTTCAATAGATAAAAAGTTGAGAGCATAACCCATTAACTGATATTTTTGCATTGAATGTACTTCCATAATGAATCATTCCTTACGTGAAATACCCAATGAAAAGTCTTTCACTGAACAACAACGTTTATAAAAAAGAGTAAATACAAGTAAAAGTCTCATTGTTCTAGCCAACAATGAATATAATTCTAAAAATAATTTCAATGGCTTCCAAACTATTGCACAAATGGCTCTACGCTGAGAGCCTTTATAATATCTGTAGCAGGTAGAGCAACTATTCTTTCTGCACCATGAAACACTATTCAAAGCTAGTTTTCCTGCTTTGCTGGTTTTGACAAATGGGCCATGAAAGAGATTTGCAAGACAATACACCAAATCAGGGAACTGCAGAGTTATTTCTGTATCCCTAATTACAATGCAGAGTTGGAAAGGCAAGGACTGTCGATGCTTTTCTTCAAAGAACTCAACTATCTATCAGCTGAAAAAAAAAGCCTTATTATACCAAAAGTCAACTGGATAATTACAAGTACCTCCAACACGGCTGAGAAGTAAAATATCTCATATATATTTCATATGAAAAATATATTCAATTATACTATTATTTCTAGTAAATCTACACAAGAAAACAAGGTTTAAATTTCAAATTAAAGGACTGATCTAAAGCACAAAACCACACTGAAACTGATACAATGGATGGGAACTTGGTGAGGTTCAGTGAGCAACCTATGCGTTGAAAGCAGTTTGGCAGATTATTTCTTAAAAGAAAAAAACAAAAAGTTGCTCAGTTGTACTGCCTTAACAGCCAAACATGTTTCCATTGTGCTTGCTCATAACAGCATTATCACGAGATTTTGTGTTTAGCTATTGCTCCAGGCAGGCCTATGAACATCCCAAGAGATGGTACATTTTTCGTGGCTGTGGAGAGTAGACAGCTGTGAACTTCTTTCTATACATAAATGTCGTTGCACAAGTCTGGGTAGCTCTAATGGAGCTGTATTGGAGCAAATCTACTGACTATTTGTAAACTCCATTTCTGCTGCCTAGTCCCTTGCCACGAATTTGGGAAAGGAGGTAGGTAGAGCACAGCAATGTAAGTTTCAAAGTTGTTGAACAAAAGTCAGAAAAATGGTACAGTAAAGTTTTGGAGAGTCATATAGAGCAACGGAGTTACCTTAAAATGAGTTAACAGAGTTATCTTAAAATGAGTGGAGGCCTTCAGCCTATAGTGAATGCACAAGTGTATTTTCATATTTGTGAGGAATAATAGAAGATTCAGAGGATGACATTATTATTATGTTCCCTATGTACTCCAAGGTTAATGCACAATTTATACACGAACATCACTTTTCAGAAGAGATACTGCTAAGTCATTATCAATGGAATTAAATGTTATGAACAATCTTCAGAAAAAAATAAATAGATGAATAAATAGTTTCTGGGGAAAAAAAAATATTTTTGATGCTCATTTGGGAAGCTGTTTCTATTTCCATTAATCACGAGATTTTTCCCACTGCATGGCTATCACTGAACAGCAAAGGAGACAGAGGCACTGCAAAGATGAGTGTGGACAGGTGGACCTAGGTAAAGCTGAATCTCTCCCGCTAGACTTGCCTTCTTTATGAAAGGAAAAATTAAACTTTATTTAAATATAAAATAATCTTTGGCTCTACACACTGTTAAAAAAAATTGTACTTATTCAATTTATTCTTTAATTGTGCCATGATTTGTTGAAAAATAAACACAACACTACGGGAAAGCAGAAAACTATTAATCTCACTTTAACACTTTGTAGCCTGCTTTTCAGAGTGCTTAAAAACAGATCATGCTTTTTTCTTCACCAGAATGAAGAAACCTATAGCAAAATTGTTTTAAGAAAAAAGGATCAAGGAGTCGATTCTGCTAAGCTCTTGCAAATGCAAGGAGCAAGCAGAGAAGAGCCAAAGCAGAAAAGTAAAAAAAAGTCCTTTGTTTCTTAAGTCTTGAAGAAATAGCAAAGCCCAAATCACTGGCTACTATGCAGTTTTTTAGGAAAATTCTCCTGCCACATTATTCAGACATGTGTTATCCCAGTTCCTTCTTCTTGCAGTAAGAAAGGTGATTAAGAGAGACCTTAATGCTGTAGTACTCACCACAACAGTCTGGAACAATGATTGCCCCTTGTTTATTATGAAATGCTGCTACCTTCAGTCTCTATGGCAAAAAACACAAAAGTTTTCTTATACTTTATTGGGCAGAGAAAACTAATGGGGTTTCCTCAAACCTTCTCGAGTTCTTCTCTATTCATAGAAAATGCTGAACTGAAGTATTTTTCAATTTGACAAAATATATTTGTTGTTTTATTTAATGAATAAAATAGCAAGAGAATGACTAACTTTCTGAAAGAGAAGACAATCTTCAGACTGTGAACTCACCCTGGGCTTTATTGTACCAGTTTTTGTTTCTATGAGAGTGAGACAGGATGTTTCCCATGCAGGAAATGGGTGTGGGTATGTGAGGTGGGTTAACCTTTGCTGGATGTGAGGTGTACACCAAACCACTCAAAAACTCTCTCTCTTCAACTGAAAAGGGAAAATGTAATGAAAGGCTTGTGGATTGAGACAAGAACAGGGAGAGATCACTCACCAGTTACTGACATGAGCAAAACTGACTTGACTTGAGGAAAGTGATTGAATTTATTAACAATCAAATCAGAACAGGATAATAGAAATATAAATAGATCATAAAACACCTCCCCCCCACCCCTGTCTTCTTCTCAGGCTCAGCCTCACTCCTGAATCTCTCTACTTCCTTTCCCCAAGTGATGCAGGGAGGCAGGGAATGGGGGCTGCAGTCAGTTCATCACACATTGCCTTGTCCACTTCCCTCCCGTGGGAGGCAGTCTTCCACAAGCATTTCCAGTGTGGATCCTTTCCAACGGGTGCAGTTCTTCAGGAATAGAATGCTCCAGCATGGGTCCCCCAGAGGGTCACAGGTCCTGCGGGAACACCTGTTACAGCATGGGCTCCTCTCCGCTGGGTTACAGGTCCTGACATGAGCATGATGCAGCACAGGCTTTCCACAGGGTCACAGTCTCCTTCGGGTACATCCACTTGCTTCTGTGTGGAGTCCTTCACAGGCTGCAGGTGAATCTCTGCTCCCTCATGGACCTTCATGGGCTGCAGGAACACAGCTGCCTCACCAGGGTCTTCACCATGTGCTGCAGGAGAATCTCAGCTCCCATGGCTGGAGCACCTCCTCTCCTCCTTCTCCACTGATGTGGGTGTCTGCAGAGCTATTTCTCCCACATGGTCTCACTCCTCCCTTCCAGCTGCTGTTGTGCAGAATTTTTCTTTTCCTTCTTAAACCACAGGGAGTCTACTAGCATCACTGATGTACCAGGTCTGTCTTGGAGCCGGCTGGCATCGACTTTATTGGACAAGGGAAGCTTTCAGCATCTTCTCATAGAAGCCTGTAGCCATCTGCTATCAAAGCCTTGCCGTGCAAGCCCAATAGAGTACAAATGATTATTGTGAAAGAGTTTGATCCTGAATGCCTTACCTTGCATACAAAATATGTAGTCACCAAGGACTGGTTAGTACTTTGCCATTCTACAAGTTCTGGTAATTTATCATGTACCTGAACCCTTTAAGACTGAACAGGTTAATCCATGTTCATGTGCTTGTTTTATAAACAAGCACACATGGAAATGCAGACACGGTATCTCCATTCTTCTTTCAAACTATTTATATAACAAACATTTGAAGCAACAATATTAATTTTAAAATTACTAGCTTGATAAAAGTTACAGATCTTTTAGAAAAGTTCAGCTCTAGTTCTTTGCAACTGAAGATAAACATCTGAAATGTATTTTCTTTTTGCTCCTTCAAATTTGGTTTGAAGAACCTCTATTTAAATATCTTGACTTAAAAGAAAATCATGCCAAGCTATGCTGCGAAAGCACAGGTTGTCCAATATTCATTGCTGCTAGCTTATGCACACTCCTGCATCAATTCTACTTCATTCTAGTAGAATGTTAATGACAACTGCTACCCCTGCAGAGATGTTGAAGCTGAATGGCCTGTAGCAGGATTCAGACTCTCTAAAGGAGTCAATTGTACTGACAGATCTATTTCTTGCTTTAGAAAGCTGATGTGCCATAGAAGTCTGGCTAACATTTTTTTTTAATTGATCTATATATTAAAAGTACTCCTTCTGTTGAGCTTTACCTGCTGTAGAGAAAAAAGGTTTAAACTTTCTCTAATTTATTAAGGTACCATCCCTTGTACCAGCATTTTATTGCTATTTCCTATAATTGTCAGTCTTGTGAAATAAGATTTTTTTTTTTTTGGCTACCCTGAAAATGCTGTTTGAAATCCATTTAGTTAAATGATCCCACAGCACTCCCACAGCATTCTTCCGGTGGAACTGCCTGCACATACATTAGAGAGGTGTACTCTTCACTGGGTAAAAAATCTAGCTGGATGGCCAGGCTCAGTGAAGTGCTGGTGAATGGAGTTAAATCCATTTGTGGCCAGTCACAAGTGGTGTTACTTAAGGCTCAGTATTGGGGCCAGCCATGTTTAATATCTTTATCAGTGCTATGAATGAGACCATCAAGTGCACCCTCAGTAAGACAAATATGAACAGCGAAAAAAATACAAGTGTTTACAGCTACCTTATTTCAAAATTATCATGTTAATATCTACCTCCTGAAATAGCTGAAAATAGCCTTTGGACACAACTGAAAGTACTAGACTCTTTCATTTTATATATACATAATTTTCATCATAATTATCTTAACTTGAATGAAAGTATAATTTAAATATGCACAGAAGGACGCTTACAAGCTGAAATACAGAACCGAACACACATCAGTTAAGAATGCTACTTGAAATTATTCCCCTAAAATAATATGCAGGGTGCACTGTTAACACTTGAGACTTTAGATTATTTTGCCTTTTTACTAAAAAAATAAAAGTAGGTATGTTCTCAAGTCTGGTAGCAGCCTAAGGAAAGAATTTTTTTCTTTTTCTCTTTTCTTCTTGAGTCTGTAACAAAAGAACAAGATATGACAGAAAGACTGAAATCTGTGTGAAAATAGACTACATAAAATAGCACAGAATAAAATGTGCAACTGCTTAACACGAAGCCTTCTTTCAGAAAATTTATTAAGACAACAACCAGAACTTTTGTTAGTCTCACTAAATGTCATTTATGACTGAAGAGCAAAGATACAGATGAAACCCATTTTACCAGAACAAGACAATGTCATCTGTACAATTGTCATAGCTGAACCCCAACCAGCAAACAAACCCCATGCAGCTGCTTGTTCACCTCCCACCAGCTGTGTGGGGGAAAGAACCAGAAGGATAAAAATGAGAAAACTCATGGGTTGAGATAAAGACACTTTAAAAAGTTAAGCAAAAGCCACACGCGCAAGCCTAGCAAAACAGGGAAATTATTCACCCCTTCCCATTGGCAGGCAGGTGTTCAGCCACCTCCAGGAAAGCAGGGCCGCATCACACACAGCTGTGGCTCAGGAAGGCAAACAACATCACTCCATACATCCCTCACTTCCTTCCTCTCCCTCAGCTTTATTTTTTTTCCACTTTCATCAATCTGCACATTAGGTGCCAAAATTATTTGTTGTCCCAGTTTGAGACAAATTGAAGGAAATGTCCTCTGACAGAAATCAGGTTTCAGCTGTCCCTCCCCCACCAGGTTTGGGAAAAAAAAATCCCTCTAAGGAAATTTGAAAAATGAAGTTATTTATTTAAGCAGGGTGCATGCAGGTACCAAAAAAAGAGGAACGAATAATGTTAAATAATAAAACCTCTCGCTGTGGAGAAAACCTGGAGTTCTTTGTAGGTGTGGCCCTGCTCTCTCCAGAGCTGGGGTACAGCTTGGGCTCCCCCCTCCACGGGCCGAAGTGTGGGACCTCCCAGTGATGTTCTGGTGTTGCTGAACAGCCCAGAAGAAAAGAAGAAGAAGCCAAAATCCCAAGAAAACCTTTTTCCTCAGCTAATGAACATGAAGCTAGCTAAAAAGCAAAGGAATATAGCTCACTTCCCTGCTGCAGAAGCTGAGAGCTGAGGAGAAGCCAGCAAGTTATCTGTGTCTGAACATAGACCGCTGAAGGAATTCCACCGGCTTCCCTCCTTAAGGTACAGGAACTCACAGGATTCATCTGGGCATAGAGCAGGCGATAGGGGATACAGCATCATAAAGTCACCTCAAGACAATACTGAACATGACAGGTCTGGAATAACCCTTGGGTCAGTTGGGGTCAGCTCTCCTGCCCATCTCCCTTCCCAGCTTCTTGTTCACACCTAACCTCCTCACTGGCAGGGCAGTACGTGAAGCAGGAAAGGCCTTGACTCTATGTAAGCCCTGCTCAGCAATTACAAAAAAAAGTCTTTATTATCAACCCTGTTTCCAGAAAAATTAAAAACATGTTCCCCTACTATCTACTACTAAGAAAACTAAGTCCATCCCAGTGAAAACCAGCACAACAATGTAATGTGTTATGCCTAGCATTGAAGTCATAAAATCATAGAATGGTTTGGCTTGGAAAGGACCTTATCTAATTCCAATTCCCCTGCCATGGTCAGAGATACCTTTCACTAGCCCAGGTTCCTCAGAGCCCCATCTGACCTAGTCTTGAAATTTCAGGGATGGGTCACCCACCATTTTGCTGGGCAGCATGTTGACTTCTACTGCTTTTGGTACAATGGATTATTTTCAAATAATTGGGTACAATTAATTCATATGTGGTGGTCAGATCATAGAAATGCACTTTTTCCACTCAAGCCATTTCTCAAGGGACAGATTGTGAAATTTAGTATCAATTTCAAAGGCTAATAAGCTTTATTACCTTTAAACATATCAACAGATATAATTTCAGAGAGCTCTGTAGAAATTAAAACATACAGTACTGTTAGAATATGAAGTTTAAACTTTCAACCATTATAAGGACCACTATTCTTCATCAAAGTAACTATTTGTTCTTTGCGTATCGCTACATAAGAAAGAGTAAGGAAACATAAGGAAGCACTCTTTCAAAACACAAAGATCTGTGAAAAATGCTGAGCTTTCTCCTGACTCTCCCATTGTCCAGCTTCTTATTTACACTGCATGATTTTTAGGAGCTTAATAAATATGTATTACTGTGAGAGATCAAGAAAGAGAGTAATTGTCTTACTGTAAAGGAATAGTAAAATTTATTAACATTGTTTTCTGCTGTATTCAGATTTTTAAGAAAGGAGAAAAACACTGTAACTTGCTCTTGTCTGAAATTCTGCAATTGTGTCTCAAGAATGCCAACCACAATTATACGGACACAGGTTCTGTTTACATTTTCATAATATAGCATCCATTGTATTGAGGCCTTAATTCAAATTTAACACATACAGTGCAAATGCTGCACTAAGGGAACTCAAAGTAATTTCATTAACTCATCTTTGTTCCTGGAAAGTATAAGCAGCTTCCTTAATCTGTGACACACTTAAGACAAAATATATTGTTTCTCAGGGGGATTCTATATGAATTTTAATTATACAGTTCTCAAATTTTAAACGACGAAAGAAATTTGACAGAAGACTTTTCTGTGGCTGCCATTTTTGATCCATCTCTCAGAAGGAGCAAACCTCCATGAGCATTCTTTAGGGAATCATTCTCTCAAGTAGCAAAGAAGTATTTGAACATCAATAATAAAGCCAAGTCTGTCACACCAGCTGAGAACAAAGCTTTTCCAGCTTCATAACTGCCACAGGGACACAATTCTTTTGAGGAACAAATCCAAGGTATCACGTAAGATTTTTTTGTCTCCTGTGGAACAGTGGTGATTGCTTTGCACTTTTTTTCCTTTTTTCTCTCCTCCATCTCGCAGGGAGGATGCACTCAAAAAGTTTAATTTTTGTTTATTTCCATGTCTCAATGGAAATAGGAAATCATGGACATTCTTTTCCCCTTCCCACTCCCTTTCCACAAATTCAAGCTGACTCACATAGGGTTTTTTTGTGTTTGAAGAGATTTTTATTTTGTCTCAGAAAAGCCTAACCGAGTAGAATTGATACCCTTGGGCGGAATGAAGTTCTTTCATAAGTAAAGGCAACAAGTTGTTTCATCTGTTTAAAGAACAAACTTGTGTAGAGATTAAGGGTAACAATGCCTCAAGAATAAACATAAAGGAAGCACTTGCCCCCAAGAAAAAAACGCATAAGAATATCCAAACACTGTGATTAAAAGATGTTCTTTAGCTGCATGGCAAGCCATAGCATGCAATAGGGAAAAAAAATAGCAACATTGTGGGTGAATTTAATCCCTTACATGACTCTTTTGGCTTCAGTCATGTTACAGCAGAATAAATTCATCTGTCTCTTCAGTAATCACTGGTATCTCTAATGTAAATTCATTTTGACTTCTTTTAAAGATTTACCTAAGAAATAAAGTCAGACAGGATTTTTTCATATAAGATGTACAATAATTTCATACTTAACCTGGATGGAAAGAGTTATTGTAAATCAGACTTTTTTTTTTTTTTTTTTAAGTGAAAAATTATTGAGACGGAAACATAGTGGAGTAAAGCTACTTCGCAGGCTGCTTGCTCAGATGTAACAGAAGTCTGGCTGCATCTCACAGGTCCCAAATCTCACCCTTGACAACTATTCCAAAAAATTCAGCAGAACTTTTCTGGTTCACATTAGTCAGAGACTTCACCTCTCTCTTCATTTGTTTCTTCACATTTTCTGCTACCTTCAATTGAAAGCAAGTGGAAAAGGACTATTTCGCTAGTCATTAATTTTTACAGTAAGAAGAAATTTCAGCTGCAAGTGATTAACAGAAGGAATGAGTTAGAGTTGACATGCAACACTTTTAAATATAACAGTAGTTTTGAACATACATAATCACAAATATGAAACCAGTTCCAGTGTTTTCTACTGAGGCTTGAAAGTTATTAAAAGTATGAAATAAATCCTTTTGATAATTCCTCCCATTCACATTGTCCTAATCATGTAACTGTGACACATAAGCTCTCCATCTGTATGCAAGATAAATGCAGATGTATTCTTCACTGCTCATGCTCTCAAAAGCAAAAAAAATAAAAACACCACACCACTTAACAAATCAAATTATACCCCA
>VZRR01013129.1:145161-157192 GCA_013398015.1 Oreocharis arfaki | reverse complement strand
ATGGGATGGGATGGGATGGGTGTCTTCGGGTCAGGCACATCTCGCAGCCATCCCAAAACTCTTGTGTTAAGCCAGGCCTGAGCTCTGAGCCCAGCTTCAGGCTCCTGCTTGTGAAGCCTCCCACTCTGGGATTGGGATCGGGATTGATGGCACTGGGAGGACACAGCTCTGTGGGCAGAGCACAGGCTGGGTCAAAGGGTCCAGGGGTGCTGCCAGCTCAGAAACTGCCCCCTGAATGACCTCACAGTGACAGGGACATCCCTGGGCTGAGCTCAGAGACTGAAATACACCCTGGAACACTGGAAGGAACCACATGTGGGGTGGTGGCTGTTCCCAAATCCCTCTCCAGATGGATAGACCAAGCTGGCTGCTGGGCATGGCTGGGACAAAACTCTGTCCCTGCAGCTTTTGAACCCCCTAACCCGGTTTTGGTACTAAAAATGATTCCCACGAGTGAATCAGGACTTTCTGCCACCCACATTGGTTTGTCCTTGGCTGTTTGGGTCACTGCCAGTGGGGACATGAGGGCAGAAGGGCCAGGGCCTGTCCACCCCTGCTCCGGCCAAGGCAGGGACAGGGATGCCTGGCAAGAATGTCCCCCTTTGCTAAAGGCCATAAAGGCCCCTGCTCTAAATCCCAAATAATGTTCCTTGTGCCATAAGCAGAGAAATCCCAAATCATGGAATTGTTCAGGCTGGAAAAGCCCTCTGGGATCATCGAGTCCAACTGTTCCCCCAGCACTGCCAAGGCCAGCACCGACCCCTGTCCCCAAGTGCCATGTCCACGCAGCTTTGAACTTCCTCTGCCCTGGGCAGCTGTGCCAGGGCTGGCCATGAAGAAAGTGAAGAACCCAGCACTGCTATGGCCCCACTGATGGCCCAGCTGCTCCAGGGGCTGGGATGGAGCTGAGGCCAAGTTGATGCCCCAGCTCCAGCCACGATCCCTTGGGACCAGCCAAGAACCCCAGGAGACCCCTCAGGAGAGGGGATCAGCAGGAGAAACCTGCAGCAGATCCGTCCCCATGAGCCAGCACCAATGGGAAGAGCTGTCCAGGGACTTGGCCTTTGGGAATTCTCTCCTGTGACCTCACCCACACTTCAAATTCCCGAATTTCCAGCTTTTTTAGCATAATACTGAGTGGTTTAGAATTGTTGACACTGACTCCGCTGCCTCTCTGGATGTTCCAAACATGCTGGGGGGATGTGCTGGGATCCCATTCCCTGGATTTGGCTCCCAGACCCCAGGTCCCGCCTTGCCTGAGCCATTTCAGCATTTCCACTGCCACAGCCCAAGTCCTTTGTGCAGGTTTTACTCCATTTCCATTAACAGACTGTTCGAGTCGTGTCACATCCCCTCAGCTGCATCCAATCCACATTTCCACCACTTCCCTAAAACGCCTGGTTGGTTGGAGGGCGCTGGCAGGGCCCAGCACACAAAGCCCTCGTGCTGTCCCAGGTGTTCAGTGTTATTTACTCCTGCCTGGCTGAGCCGAGGCTGCAATCCCAGCTTAGGTTGCTATTTTTGCCGTGTCTTAGCGGAATGAGCCGCACACGCAGAGGAGCCTCTCGCAGATCCCGGTCCCCACGCGCCTGGGAAGAGCTTCAGCACCGAGTGTCCCTAAGAGGGATAAGGGTGAAGGACTTCCCTCTCCCCTCCCACAGCAAGTTCCATGTGACAAGGCAGAGGATCTGGGGAGAGGAACGGCAATAACCTGAATTTTGACCCCAAGCAGGACCCAGGCCTGGCAATCCGAAGGTCCTGGATGCCCTGTGGCTGTGGGAAGTGGGATCTGTCCGGGTCCCAGCTCCTGCTGGGGTGAGGAGAATCAGCTGAACACGGGTGTGTGGGGAGCTAACGCTGCCCTGGGACGGAGGATCCGGAGAAGATGCTCTGACCTTTGCCATGTGTGACAATCCCATCAAACTGAGGCTTCCTTCCCCTCTCTCACTTCCACCTTGCCAAAGCTCCTTCACTCATCACATGCTGCTTTTCTTCATGGGGAGGTTTCAGACCCAGAGCCTTTGGCTGGGGGAGCAGGGCAGCTCCTGGACGGAGCAATGCCCAGGGGTCTGTGAGTGCACAGGGATGACAAACCCCTCCTGGTGTCCCTGATGGGCACCCCACAACACCGACCCTGCCACCAGCTCCAGGAGCAGCTGGACCTGCTGGGACCTCGGGACTCTTGGCCGCTGCTCCAGCGCTTGGTCCGAGGCCAGCGAGGGAGAGGGAGGAGGAAATTCCCGTTTGGTTTCCAGCCCAGCGGGCAGAGCAGCCTCGCTCCCGGAGCAGCAGTGGCAGAGGGGTGGCAGCTGCTGGCTGCCCTGGGGTGCCCAGGTTTGTTTATGGACCCCAGGGGAGGGAACAGCTGCTGCACCAGCCAGGGAACTGGAGCGAGACCTTCCCAACCTCACTGCTACCAACAGCTTGGCTGGAGAGCTGCTCCCCTGAGCTCCTGCTGAATTTATCCCAAAGGAGTGGCTGAGATGGAGATGGACCAGAACAATCCTGGAAGACAACAAAGTCTCTCATAGACAAGGGCAACACACAACAAAAGTGCCCTTTGGGGATCAGTGATGCTCAGCACAGGCAGAGACAAGTTCCACTTCCAATCAAACTTGGGCTGAAAAAGGAGTTTTCATGGCTTAAACCTGTCCCACCACCTTTTGGGACTTTGGATAAAGGATGGAGGGACAGGACACAGGGAATGGCTTCCCACTGCCAGAGGGCAGGGCTGGATGGGATATTGGGAAGGAATTGTCCCCTGGGAGGGTGGGCAGGCCCTGGCACAGGGTGCCCAGAGCAGCTGTGGCTGCCCCTGGATCCCTGGCAGTGCCCAAGGCCAGGCTGGACGGGGCTGGGAGCAGCGTGGGACAGTGGGAGGTGTCCCTGCCAGGGCAGGGGTGGCACTGGATGGGCTTTGGGGTCCCTTCCAACCAAACCATTCTGGGATTCCCAGAATCAGTACCAGTGGGTACCAGGCACTGCCCTGGCTCAGTGCAGCCCTGGCTGATGGCAGCTCTGGCTCCTCACCCAGCCCTGGTGTCACCGAGCCCCGATGGACGTCAAGTCCATCAGGACGAAGTGACGGATGCTGCTGCCGGGCTTCTCCTGGGAAATAATCCCAGTTATTATTAACAGGGATTCCATCAGAAGTGACAGCGGGATGCGAGCGCTGGCTGAGCTCTGCTGGGGGAGGAACCCCAGCCCTGGCACCCCAGGGAGAGGCTGAGGCAAAACGGAACAGGGAAAAGAGATTTTGTGGGGAAGTCGGGATCTGCCCCAGCACTGCTCCCGCCCTGCCAGGGATCCCCACGGCAATGTCAGTGTATGATGAACCACAGGGTAACTTCTGTTCACAATAAACACCAAGGTGTCTGTGCTTTCTGAGAACACAGCCCTTCATACAATACAGGGAATATTTCTGGGTGGAAATGGCCTCTCCTGACATCCGAGCAGCACCAGCCACAGCTGCTGATCCCAGGCTGGGGCTGCTCAGTGAACCCTGCAGGACTGGGGCACTTCTCTTCCTCCATCTGCCCCAGCCCATGCCAGCACCCACAGTGCCTTCCCCAGCTCCCCTCGCTCTCCTGGCTCTCAGGAGGAGTTAAAGGCTCCGGTGGGAGCCCCCCGTGAGCAGGGTCTGTGTGTGGGACACATCCCACAGCCAGAGCAGCCCCAGAGACACTGCAGGAGCTGAGCAGGCACTGGGGGAACGCTGGCAAAAGGGAAACCAGCAGAGAAAGGAGGACTCCGAGTGGAAGCAGATCACTGGCCCATGAAATACGAGAGTTTTGACTGAGCATTTAATCCAGGACCTCGGGGGAAACACAAGGCAAGTGGCGCAGAAATGGCCACAGACATCTGTCAGAGCTGCACACAGCACAGAAACATCCACAGCACCAACACGTGGTGGGAGGGGAATGGGGAAGGGAGGGAGTGCAGGAAGACCAGAGGGAGTTCTGGTGATGAAAAGCAGTGTAAGGCTGGGAAGTTCAATAAATGTTAAATACAGGAGATGTCAGGTGGGACGGGGCTTGGAGCAGCCTGGGACAGTGGGAGGTGTCCCTGCCCATGGCAGGGGTGGAACTGAGTGAGCTTTAAGGTCCCTTCCAACCCAAACCATTCCATGATTCCACGCTTAAGGACAAGCCCAGATGACCTGGAATGCCCTGCAAGGAGCTGTCACGGGCATGAAAACACAGCAAAGACTCGCTGGTGAGAGATTCTCCCTGTGAGCTCCATCTGGGAGCACAGCGGGATGGGGAGCTGGGAACACCCCGTGACTGGGACAGAGGCACCCACCAGGGGTGGGGAGCTGGGAACATCCCAGGGACAGCAGCACCAACCAGGGGAGCTCCAGAGCTGCAGCCCCATCCCTGACAGGGCTTCACACAGATTTCCCAGGATCTTTAAATGAGGTGCTGTCTCATGGATGCAGCCAACACCACCACAGAGTGGGAAATAAGCTCTTTTCAGAAGCAGAATTTGGGCAGAGATGGCAAAGCCAGCACAGTAATTGCCTGATTTTCATGACAACGAACCAGAGGGATTTCAACCAAGTGTGCAACCAAGTGTGAAATGAGGGCTCAGCAGCAATGAACCCACTGGGATGGATTCCAGAGGGGATTGCTTTAAACCATCAAACCTTTCCAGACTTTAGACCAAGGCCTCTTTCTGGAAAGGCAGGAGCACTGTGGGCCACCTGGTTGGCTTCCAGCTCAGGATACTCTCTGATTCTCTGACTCCAAGGAAGCCTGCAGCTGCACACAAGATGTGAGGGTGGTGAGGGGCAGGATGGAGAATACCCCAAAATGGTAACACCTCACATAAGTCAGTGCTGCAGCCTCATCTGGATCCCGGCTGCAGCCTCTGAGAGGGTTCAGCCATGAAAAAAACATTAAAAAGGCTCCCAGATGAAGGGAGACTGCAGAAAAGAGCCCAAAAAAGCAGCAGCTATATTCTGCATGAAGAAAATACACAGGAAGCGGGGAGAGAGAAACTCAAGAGGTCTAAAAAAAGGCAGTTTTCAAGGCTCTGCTTCCTAACAAGAGCCAAGGAGACAAACAGGGATGCTGAAAATTTCAAGGAGGGGTAAATCAGCTTTCCAGGCTACGTGGTGCTACTGCTGGGGAGGACTCCAGGCTGTGGTGGCAGAGAGGTGACAATTGTGGAGTCATAAAATCATGGAAGGCTGGAAGGGACCTTCAAGAGCATCAAGTTTCAACTGCATCCAGCGCCACCCCTGCCATGGGCAGGGACACCTTCCACTGCCCCAGGGTGCTCCAAGCCCCATCCAGCCTGGCCCTGGACATTCCCAGGGATGGGGCATCCAAGGAATAACCTGTGCCAGGGCCTCCCACCCTCACAGGGAGGAATTTCCTGAGCAGGGTCTAAAAAGACACCGGATGTAAGGTGGGTAATAAACAAGGACATATCAGAGTTACAACAAGTGTCACTTGGGGACAGATAAGTGTTCTCCCAGGAGGGTTTCGGGCCCAGGCTGGGTGTCTGGCAGGGCAGAGATCGGGGTATATCTTGCCCCACCACTTGTGGGTTTCTGCAGCTTGCAGGACAATGATACTGAGGGTAATGGGCTCAGAGGAAAACTTACAGACCTCACTGAGAAAATTATTCCCACAACAGCTGCAACGGAGAGAAATGGGAATAGCTGGGTGCTCCCAAGGGGTACAGAAGCAAAGCCTGCACTGAAACCTTGAGTGCATTTTGTGTCCCCCCTGTTCCACCCAGTGTGAGGGAGCTGCTCCCTGGAAGGACTGACACTCTCCACAGAAGGACTGACACTCTCCCTGGAAGGACTGACACTCTCCATGTGACCACAAGAACCCCCAAAGCCACTGTCCCCAGGGAGCCAGGACACAAAGGATATCACATGTAGATAATCCTGGGTGGATATTTCATTGCAGAGCTGCAGCTCCAGCACCTCAGCTCTGCCTCTGCCTCTCCCAGGGCAGTCACATCTCAAGTGTGGCATCTCCAAAGCACCAGGTCCCACTGCCAGAAGAGATTTACACAATCAGAGCATAAATTTCCCTGTGTAAGACTCAGATGATTTTGACAGCACCATCCCTGGGACTCCTTGGCACTCTCCATCCTTCTCTGCTCTGCCATCACAAGGAGCAAACACTTTTCCCATCCAGCTCTTGTTAGAACACCCTGGCTCTTGTAAGAGGTTAAAAGCAATGATTTACTGTCCTGTGTGATGCAGAAATGATTTAACACCCTCTCTCCTTCTTGGCCTGGCTGCTGGGCTCCATTGAGAACCCCCCTCCACCCAGCCCCCCCTTGTCAGTGCAGCCCCAAAGCCAGAGTGGGCAGCTCCCTTCATCCCAGGGCTGCCCGAGAAGGGGAGGAGATGAACCAGGAGCCGTTTTTGGGTACAGATCTCTCCTCTGGAGGAGGCAGGGGATGCACAGACAGACACACAGACACACAGACACACAGACACACACACAGTCTGTGACTCACACGTGCCGTGAGGGAGATGAAAACATTTGAAACCACAAAGGGCTTTGCAAAACCTGCCTTGTGAAAGCCTCTCAGGGCTCACAGGATGTTTTTCTCTGAGCGTCACCGGCTTGTCGGAGCTCTGGGCTGCTCGAGCTCCTCGGAGCCAGGTGGCCTTGGCAGAGATCAGACATTAAGACGGATCAAAGCGATGGAAAGGAGACTACAAAGAAAGTCAGACACGAATCAAGGAGATCTCAAGTCAGGATCAAAAGGAGAATTTCCATAGTCAAAGGTCAGACCAAGTGCTCCAGGCATTTTGATGCCAGGAAAGGTCACTGAGCTGAACACGGCCGCCAGGTCCTTCCTCACTCTGTGATTTTTCACAATTATCTGCACTCAAGTGACACTTCAGACACTTAATTTTTTTTTTCCATCTTCAAAACCAGCAAATATTTACAGTGTATTTCCACCACAGTTCTGTGCCTCATGGTCTGCGCAGGCAAAGCACCTCGGAGCTTTTCAGAAGCACTTTGTTAATTGCACCAGGCTACAACTGTGACCTGAGAACTCAACCCCTCCACTCAAGAAGTGGCTTTCAGGCCTTTGTGGCTCAGCCTTGCCCACGTGCTGTCTGTGCAGCTCATGCTGACATTGAGCTAGCAGAGCAAACCACAGCCTGGTTTTGGGAAGTGCTCGGTACCAGGGATTTCATCATCACGCTGCTGAGCTGAGACAACGCTGTTTGAGCCCTTTTAATGAGCACCAAGAACTGTTAATGTGTCTCTTCCCAGTGCAAAGTGTCACACGTGTCCCACGGCACAGGGCAAGGCAGAGCCAAGCCAGCTGCACCGAGATGGTCCCTTCGAGTCGTGTCTGAGCCATAGAAGCCGCTTTCCTGAGACGACAGCAGCTGCCACAGCACTGCTGGGCCTTTTCCATGATGTGTCTGCAGCACATCCAGGTGTATTCCTTCCCCTCTGGCTGAGATGCAAACCCAGTCCATAAAGTATTTGGCTGCCTCATTCTTAAAACGCTTTTATTCCAATTGATCCCGAGGCTGGGAGGTCCCGGAGCAGCCGGTGAGCTGCACTTCCCTCCTCACTGCTTTAGGACCTGGGGTGTTTGTGCCTCCCTGCTCAGGAGCCAGGGAGAGCTGGGAATGCCAGCAAGCTGGGAAATATTTCTGTCTCTTCCAGCAAACCCCTTTGGTTCAGGTGCTCCTGGGCAGAGAATCCTGAGGTGATGGGGCAGGGCCTCCCTCCCCTTGCCCGGGCTGCTCTCCTGCTTTGGGAGCTTGGTTGCTGTAAAGCACCCAAAGAGCCCAAGGGCAGCTCAGAGGGGCAGGTCCCAGCCATGGGGCTGCACCCCACAGCAGTATTTCATGGTGGGAAAGCCCCAAAGGTGGTTTGAGCCATCGCTGTGTATGCACAATGCATGGTGTGTCCCAGCATCCCCCTCCTCCAGCCTGGGACACGTGGAAATGCAGAGGGAATGTCATCGTTCCTGCCAAGGGAAACCCACGAGAGGGATCACAAACCCTGCTGACCCAGGGCCAGCCCTCCCTGCCTGAATCNCCCTTTTAATGAGCACCAAGAACTGTTAATGTGTCTCTTCCCAGTGCAAAGTGTCACACGTGTCCCACGGCACAGGGCAAGGCAGAGCCAAGCCAGCTGCACCGAGATGGTCCCTTCGAGTCGTGTCTGAGCCATAGAAGCCGCTTTCCTGAGACGACAGCAGCTGCCACAGCACTGCTGGGCCTTTTCCATGATGTGTCTGCAGCACATCCAGGTGTATTCCTTCCCCTCTGGCTGAGATGCAAACCCAGTCCATAAAGTATTTGGCTGCCTCATTCTTAAAACGCTTTTATTCCCATTGATCCCGAGGCTGGGAGGTCCCGGAGCAGCCGGTGAGCTGCACTTCCCTCCTCACTGCTTTAGGACCTGGGGTGTTTGTGCCTCCCTGCTCAGGAGCCAGGGAGAGCTGGGAATGCCAGCAAGCTGGGAAATATTTCTGTCTCTTCCAGCAAACCCCTTTGGTTCAGGTGCTCCTGGGCAGAGAATCCTGAGGTGATGGGGCAGGGCCTCCCTCCCCTTGCCTGGGCTGCTCTCCTGCTTTGGGAGCTTGGTTGCCGTAAAACACCCAAAGAGCCCAAGGGCAGCTCAGAGGGGCAGGTCCCAGCCATGGGGCTGCACCCCACAGCAGTATTTCATGGTGGGAAAGCCCCAAAGGTGGTTTGAGCCATCGCTGTGTATGCACAATGCATGGTGTGTCCCAGCATCCCCCTCCTCCAGCCTGGGACATGTGGAAATGCAGAGGGAATGTCATCGTTCCTGCCAAGGGAAACCCACGAGAGGGATCACAAACCCACCCGAGCTCCCTCCTGCTGACCCAGGGCCAGCCCTCCCTGCCTGAATCCCAACCCCAGCCCTGACACAGGGCTGGCCCTGAGCTGACAGCGTGGGGATTTGGGGTGGGAGGGATGCAGGGGAGGCCCTGAGCTCAGCCACAAACCATGCCTGGACCTCGTTACCACTCTGGGACTACGAATTCACTCCAGGCCAGGCTGGGCAGGGCTTGGAGCAGCCTGGTCTGGTGGAGGTGTCCCTGTCCAAGCTGAGATGCTCTTCAAGGTCCCTCNGCAAACCACAGCCTGGTTTTGGGAAGTGCTCGGTACCAGGGATTTCATCATCACGCTGCTGAGCTGAGACAACGCTGTTTGAGCCCTTTTAATGAGCACCAAGAACTGTTAATGTGTCTCTTCCCAGTGCAAAGTGTCACACGTGTCCCACGGCACAGGGCAAGGCAGAGCCAAGCCAGCTGCACCGAGATGGTCCCTTCGAGTCGTGTCTGAGCCATAGAAGCCGCTTTCCTGAGACGACAGCAGCTGCCACAGCACTGCTGGGCCTTTTCCATGATGTGTCTGCAGCACATCCAGGTGTATTCCTTCCCCTCTGGCTGAGATGCAAACCCAGTCCATAAAGTATTTGGCTGCCTCATTCTTAAAACGCTTTTATTCCAATTGATCCCGAGGCTGGGAGGTCCCGGAGCAGCCGGTGAGCTGCACTTCCCTCCTCACTGCTTTAGGACCTGGGGTGTTTGTGCCTCCCTGCTCAGGAGCCAGGGAGAGCTGGGAATGCCAGCAAGCTGGGAAATATTTCTGTCTCTTCCAGCAAACCCCTTTGGTTCAGGTGCTCCTGGGCAGAGAATCCTGAGGTGATGGGGCAGGGCCTCCCTCCCCTTGCCCGGGCTGCTCTCCTGCTTTGGGAGCTTGGTTGCCGTAAAACACCCAAAGAGCCCAAGGGCAGCTCAGAGGGGCAGGTCCCAGCCATGGGGCTGCACCCCACAGCAGTATTTCATGGTGGGAAAGCCCCAAAGGTGGTTTGAGCCATCGCTGTGTATGCACAATGCATGGTGTGTCCCAGCATCCCCCTCCTCCAGCCTGGGACATGTGGAAATGCAGAGGGAATGTCATCGTTCCTGCCAAGGGAAACCCACGAGAGGGATCACAAACCCACCCGAGCTCCCTCCTGCTGACCCAGGGCCAGCCCTCCCTGCCTGAATCCCAACCCCAGCCCTGACACAGGGCTGGCCCTGAGCTGACAGCGTGGGGATTTGGGGTGGGAGGGATGCAGGGGAGGCCCTGAGCTCAGCCACAAACCATGCCTGGACCTCGTTACCACTCTGGGACTACGAATTCACTCCAGGCCAGGCTGGGCAGGGCTTGGAGCAGCCTGGTCTGGTGGAGGTGTCCCTGTCCAAGCTGAGATGCTCTTCAAGGTCCCTCCCAACCCAACCCATTCCATGGATGAATTTCCCCCTTCCCTGCCCACCCCAGCACAGGAGGCTCCAGGCTCCTGCTGCTGCCGCTGCCTCGGTTCTGCTCCTGTGGGAGCTGGGAATTCATCTTCGCAATTCAAAGAGAGAAGTCCCAGGTTTTCCCACCCCTCGTGCCATCAGCTTCCAGAGCCTGATGTCATTTATCCTCCACGAGCACCCACTAAAGCTGGCTTTGGGGAGGAAAAACACGGGCTCACCCAACAGGGCATTTCCTGGGAAGTGGCAGTAACGAAGGAGCTTAAAAAAAATAGANTAGGACCTGGGGTGTTTGTGCCTCCCTGCTCAGGAGCCAGGGAGAGCTGGGAATGCCAGCAAGCTGGGAAATATTTCTGTCTCTTCCAGCAAACCCCTTTGGTTCAGGTGCTCCTGGGCAGAGAATCCTGAGGTGATGGGGCAGGGCCTCCCTCCCCTTGCCCGGGCTGCTCTCCTGCTTTGGGAGCTTGGTTGCCGTAAAACACCCAAAGAGCCCAAGGGCAGCTCAGAGGGGCAGGTCCCAGCCATGGGGCTGCACCCCACAGCAGTATTTCATGGTGGGAAAGCCCCAAAGGTGGTTTGAGCCATCGCTGTGTATGCACAATGCATGGTGTGTCCCAGCATCCCCCTCCTCCAGCCTGGGACATGTGGAAATGCAGAGGGAATGTCATCGTTCCTGCCAAGGGAAACCCACGAGAGGGATCACAAACCCACCCGAGCTCCCTCCTGCTGACCCAGGGCCAGCCCTCCCTGCCTGAATCCCAACCCCAGCCCTGACACAGGGCTGGCCCTGAGCTGACAGCGTGGGGATTTGGGGTGGGAGGGATGCAGGGGAGGCCCTGAGCTCAGCCACAAACCATGCCTGGACCTCGTTACCACTCTGGGACTACGAATTCACTCCAGGCCAGGCTGGGCAGGGCTTGGAGCAGCCTGGTCTGGTGGAGGTGTCCCTGTCCAAGCTGAGATGCTCTTCAAGGTCCCTCCCAACCCAACCCATTCCATGGATGAATTTCCCCCTTCCCTGCCCACCCCAGCACGGGAGGCTCCAGGCTCCTGCTGCTGCCGCTGCCTCGGTTCTGCTCCTGTGGGAGCTGGGAATTCATCTTCGCAATTCAAAGAGAGAAGTCCCAGGTTTTCCCACCCCTCGTGCCATCAGCTTCCAGAGCCTGATGTCATTTATCCTCCACGAGCACCCACTAAAGCTGGTCAGGGGCTTTGGGGAGGAAAAACACGGGCTCACCCAACAGGGCATTTCCTGGGAAGTGGCAGTAACGAAGGAGCTTAAAAAAAATAGAAAAAAAAAAAAAGCACCAATAGTGTGTTAAATATTTCATTTCCTCCAGCAGGCAAAATGAAAAATTTCCAATCCCCTGCAGTGGGGGCAGCTCCCAGCCCCCATGGCAGCCAGGGCTGATGGATGATGGATGGAACACCCTGGCAGAGACCCCCAGCCTGCCACATGCCACTCTGGGGAGAGCTCTAAAATCCACCGAGTGCTCCTCCCCTGATGTCTGTGATACCACAGCAATGGGGGGGTGGATTAGATGACCTTTAAGGTCCCTTCCAACTCAAACTGTTCGATGATTCTGTGAATTAAATTCACTCAGAATTCAATGTATTTTGAATTTTTGAAGGGAAGGAAAAGGGTGAGGAGAGTTGGCTGAGGCTCGTGGGGCCTGTGGCTCCCAGTGACATGGCAGGGAGGACGACGGGGACATGTCACAGTCCAGCCCCATGTGCTGCTCCCCTTCAT
>VZRR01013129.1:110455-141765 GCA_013398015.1 Oreocharis arfaki | reverse complement strand
GCACAGTGCGGGCCCGCCGCCGCTGCTAACGGGGCACAGTGCGGTCCCACCGCCGCTGCTAACGGGGCACAGTTCGGTCACACCGCCGCTGCTAACGGGGCACAGTTCGGTCACACTGCCGCTGCTAACGGGGCACAGTTCGGGCACACCGCCCCTGCTAACGGGGCACAGTTCGGTCACACCGCCGCTGCTAACGGGGCACAGTTCGGTCACACCGCCGCTGCTAACGGGGCACAGTTCGGGCACACCGCCCCTGCTAACGGGGCACAGTTCGGGCACACCGCCCCTGCTAACGGGGCACACCGCCACGGGCAGTGACACACACGGGCATTTCCCCCACGGCTTCAGGGCTGTCCTGCCCGCGCCTCTCAGCTCGTTCCCGGGTGTTAACCCGCGGATTCTTGCGGAATGGGAGCGCAGAGGGAGGGGGTGCTCGTGGCCCCGTGCCAGCGAGGAAGGCGGCTCCTCCTCCTCCTCTCCCCGCATCCACACGGTGACATTTGAGCTGAGGAAGCTGAATCATCCTTCAGTTTATGACAGGCTTTTAACCTGATGTTGAGGAGCCTCGCTGAGGTCCCTCCTCTTAAAAACGCCTATCTCCACGGCCACGAGGAGAATCGCTGGGACACAGGGATTGTTCCACCCCTGGGATTTCTGCTGTCCCTCCCGGGAGCCGTGTGATGGGAAGGACGTGGCAGCGGGGTCGCTGCAGGCAGCTCCGTGCTCCCTTCAAACGCATTGTCCTGGCAAAGCAAGGGCAGTGAAAACACATCCCCAACCCTGCGGAACAGGGCAGGGAAGGGTCAGGCCGAGGCTGACGGACGGGAAGGGGAAGCAGCGCAGTCAGGGTGACTCAGGGCAGACCTCTCATTGCTCCATCATCGCAGCCGGGGTTTGGCTCGGAACCCGCTGCTGCTTCCCTCTGATCCCTGGGGCAAGAGCACAGACAGGGCCCTCCGGAGGAGCCTGAAGAGACACAGCAAATGTGCAGGGCTTCAAAAGGGGGTTAAACACACGAGGAGGTCAGGAGAAAGCCAAGGAGCAGCTTGGACTGAGGTTGGTGCTACTGAAAAATCCCCGAGCAGAGCCCAGGGGTCTCAGGAACAAGAACCCAGACCCTGAAGTGACTCAGAGCACTTGGGTTTGGCTGATCCCTTCGTGCTCCTGGATGGTGTTTCAGGGACGATGTTTGAGCAGGTTACAGCTGTTCTCGGGATGTTGGGGGCTGAAGAACCTCGGCTGCACCAAACTTCCCCAACACAGCTGGTTTGTGAACAGCCCTGAGGGAACCCAGCCTCTTCCCCAGCACAGAGGATGGGGATGGCTGGTCATCGAGGAGAATTCCGAGGGAAGAGAAGAGAAGAGGAGCAGTAACTGCAGCAAGGAATGATGAGTTAAGGGATGGGTTAAGGAGGAAGCGCAGGATTTCAGGATTTCAGGAAGGAAGAATGAGGATGGGCTGCAGCAGTCCCTGGTCCTATAATGAAGGGAAAAGTCGCTTCATTCACCAGGTGAAACTGCCCATGAGGGAAAGCCCAGCTGGAAGCCGCACTGACATCACCTCTGGATCAGCATTACAGCACCCCAAGGACACACTTTGAGTCTAATCAAATTTCAGGCATGATGGAAATCATTCCTGTTCTGCCTGGGAGCACCGGGGGGAGTCGGGACTGCAGACACAAAGCCTGGGGAGAACAAAGGCTGGGGTGGGTTTTGTAAGGAAGATTTTCCTTCCATCACAAAACTTTAAAGTCCAGGAACCAAGTCCTGCCATTAGTGCAGGTATTTAAAAAGGGGAATTTCATTGTGGATTCCTAATGTCCTGTCCAAGAGCAGGAGCAGCGAGATCAGCCTAAGCTGAGGTGACAGCCGGCCTGGCAGGAGGGTGGCACCAGCCACAGGCACTCCTGGAACACAGACCCGAGCTCAGAAATCCAAATCCACCTCCAACGACCAAGGGCAGCCTGTTCTCTGCATTTCAAGCCAGATGATTCCTGAGAGCTCCCAAATTTCCCTGTGTTTCCTTAATATTATGCATCCACGACACTGCAAGGCACCAAGGACAAGGCTCAGAGCTGGGAAATCAATTTTTAGTGTGACAGCAGAATGACAGGCAGGATTTTAAGTGGATTTTGTGTATTCAGAGAGGTTGAGCAGACAATTTGGGGGTTATTATTTCAGGAGCATTTGCTGAGATGTTCCAGAGTGGTCTCAGTATCACTTCTGCAGAGTAAAGGGCTCTGAAGCTGCAATCCCAGAATGAAAAAGCTGGCACTTCTGCTTCCCTTTGTTCTCTTTATTCCCTGATACATTAGCACAATTCACACAGGCAGGAAAAGAGGCAACTTGCTGTGAAGAGAGACAACTACATCTTATTTAAATACCTGACCTATTTCTGCTTTTCCTTTGCCTCACTCCACGAGGAGTCTGGATTTGCAGAAATAGCTGAAAAAATGTGTTGGATCATGTGAAAAATGCTCTTCCCTGTGGCAAAGCTGGCATGAAAAACAGGTGCATAAACAAAGAGATTCTTACTTAGAGAAATGCAAAGTTTGCAGGGGAGATGCACATTGCCAGGCTGATTCTCACCGCCACAGAATGGTGAGAAGGGACCCCAAAGCCCCTCCAGTGCCACCCCTGCCAGGAGCAGGGACACCTCCCACTACCCCAGGTGGCTCCAAGCCCCGTCCAGCCTGGCCTTGGGCACTGCCAGGGATCCAGGGGCAGCCACAGCTGCTCTGGGCACCCTGTGCCAGGGCCTCCCCACCCTCCCAGGGAACAATTCCTCTCCAATATCCCACTTAACCCTGCCCTCTGGCAATTGGAAGCCATTCCCCCTTAGCCTGTCCTTTCAGGCCCTTGTCCCCAGTCCCTCTCCAGCTCTCCTGGAGCCCCTTTAGGCCCTGCAAGGGGCTCTGAGCTCTCCCTGGAGCTTCTCCTCTCCAGCTGAGCACCCCCAGCTCTCAGCATCTGCACGTTTTCATTCTCACACTGGGGTGTCACTGCAGGACAACACCTCCATGAACACAGCGTGGGCACGCAACATCCCAGTGTCTGGCATCAGCTGCCCCTCCTGGAAACACAGCCAATCCCACGGGATGTGCCCCAGATCCAGCTTGCTCAGCAGGCAGCTGATCTCACACCGGAGATCACAGGCTGGATCCACATCCCTGCCCTGTCAGACAGGGTTTTAATGATCTGAGCAGAATCTCATCAAGCTTTCAGCAAGGTGATGCCCCAGGAAGGTGCAAGGAGGGTTCAGCCCGAAGGGAGAGGGACAGTGAAGGGCTGGTGCCTGCCTGAGACCTGGCAGTGAGGCTGCTGGAGCCTCCATGGCCCTGGAATAAGCACGGGTCAGCTCCCGAGCAGGCTTGGGATGCAGCTTGAGAGCAGAGCTGCCTCACCAGGCACAGGAAAATGCCTTTAATGCCTGTCTGGCACAGTTTGCATCCTCAGCTGCAGGAGAATTGATCCTTCTTCCGATCTCTGATTGCAGGGAGGACGAGTTTTCCCTGAAATGCTATTTATGAGCCTCTTCCCTTCCCAGGCTGGACCTGCTGCTCCGTGTGGATCAGAACCAAGGCTGTGACTCCTGGCAGAGCCACTGCTGCAACTCCAACAACATGGGCATCATCCCAAACCACCTGGCACCCTCTGGCCCTCTGGATTCACCCCTCTGGATTCATCCCACTTCTTCCACAAACACCCCACAGGGATTCGGCACTGCTGCCAAGGCTGCAAGAAAATGGAGCTGGTGATGTGCAGGTTTTTAGGCTCCTGTATCAATTTCTCCACAGACAGATAAATTTATCTAAGAATATGACATGGCATGAGATATCCTGAAGGTTTCCAGCCCAGGAGGGACACTGGTCACTTCCCAGGGCCAGAGGGAAACAAGGACAGTAACAACAATCCCGAGCTGTGTCGGATCCTGTCTGGAGGTACCAAACGCTGCAGCTTCACCATCAGCAGCTCCATCTCTCAGCAGGCACAGTTATCACTGCTTCTGCTTCCATATTTTGAGGCTATGCTGGGAGAAATCAGCACTTCTGCACATGGCACTGAGAAATTTGCTACATCAACCAAATGCCTGCAAAGCCAAGGCCATTAACAAACCAAACATCCACGGCTCGGGCATTCAGCATTCCTTTATTTCGCTGCAATCATTGCAGCTGAGCGAAATATCTCCCCCTGCCCCAGTTCCCAATCAGCCTCCATCCTCCTCCAGGCTCACCACAGTCAAATCTTTCACTCTGCTCCTGAAAACTTGAGAAATTGAGCTGTGGACAGGGAAAAATCAGTTGTGAAGCAAATGTTTCCCCAGAACCAGATGAACTCTTTGTTCCAAGGCTGTCACGTCAGCTCAAGAGGCTCCCTCTATGTTTTCTGAAGAGCCTTTGCAGTGACAAGATAAGATGCCACCACTGTGAAATAATCTCTGGGAAAAGAGCCATCCCTGCTGCCCGAGGGCTCTGCCCCCACCGAGGCTGAGGCAGAGCTGGAGGGGGCATGGCCCAAATGCCAAATAAACCCTTCAGCTCGACATAACCTGCACGGGGAGCGTCTCCCTCCCGTGAGAACACTTCCAGCACTTCCCACTGACACCCCAGCCATGGAATATTCCTCAGTCCAGCTGAAGAGCTGCACCTCGGGACCTCGGCTTTTGGCACCACAGGTTTGTGGTGCAGACAGAGGCGGCTGATGGGGTTTCCAGGATAAAAAAAAAAAGATAAACCCAATCTTTTTGCGAAACTGTTCTCAGTCTCATGACTCTCCCTTCCTGCCTGCAGCACGCTGAACTGACCTCTTCCCCTTGGCAGCCCAGAGCTGCTCTGCCGGCAGCTCCAAAAGCAGAACTCGCTGATGGGAGAAGAGGTGACGACACCCAGGAGCAGAGGAACGGGGACAGGGTGACACCACACTCAGACCTCGGCACACGCACGAGCACAGGGCGTGGGAACCGAAAAGCCAGCGGGCAAGGCCAGGGGATCAAAGGGAGCGAGCGCAGGTGTGCCCCTCGCAGGGCAGTGCCCTTGGCACAGACCCTGCTCTTGCCCAAGGCTCCGAGCGCGCTTCTGTTACAGCACAAGCTGGGAATGAAGCGATTCTCCGCCTTGCTGGGTGAACCTCCGCGGCTTGGCAGGGCAAGCGATTTGTTTAGACGATTAGAGAGAGTCTGCCAGACCCTGAGAGCCGTGAAAACCCTCCTTAAGTCATGTAAATTTCTCCAGCGCTGAAATCCTGCCCCAGCCCAGAGAGCTGCTTGGGATCCCTGAGGAACAGAGGTCACAGAACCCTCCCGCTGCCAAGCTCAGCGTGGCATTGCTGCCAGCCCAGGTGAGCTGCTCAGTGAGTCAGGCTCTGAAAAACCCACCTGAGAATGATCTGGCAGCTCAGAAATGCCTGCTGGGCTTTGGGGAGATGCTGCCCCACAGCCTCACAGGGAGCTCAGGCCTGTGGTGCAGCATCATCCTTGCAGCAGATGCTGGAAGGAGATCACAGAATCCCTGAACGGTTTGGGTTGGAACAGACCTTAAAAACCACCCAGTGCCACCCCCTGCCATGGCAGGGACACCTTCCACTATCCCAGGCTGCTCCGACCTGGCCTTGGGCACTGCCAGGGATCCAGGGGCAGCCACAGCTGCTCTGGGCCCCCTGTGCCAGGGCCTGCCCACCCTCACAGGGAAGATTTTCTTCCCAATATCCCACCCATCCCTGCCCTCTGGCAGTGGGAAGCCACTCCCCCTTGTCCTGTCACTGCTTTTTTTTGGACCAGCCTTTCCCAAGGGTGATGGCACTCACCTGACTCTCTCTGGGTGGATGCACCTGCCCATGACTGCACCCAGGGAAGAACCAGCTACCCCAAAAGTGCTGCCTGTAATTACTGCAGCGTTCCTGCAGCACGAGAGTGGAACAGCTGGAATTACTGGCTCCATGTGTAAACACTGGTGACCAGGAGAAAGCAGCTGCTGACAGGTGCAGCAGCTCCTTGGGCAGAGCAAGCACTGAGGTCACTCACTGGAGCTGCTCTTGGCTCTTTCTGTCCCTCCCACAAGAGCTGAGCTGCTGCCAGCAAACAGGCTGTGTAATTAGAGTTTATTAATCTGCAGTTCTGTGCTGAAACCTTTGCAATGACTTTCTGTGATCTTGAGGGTCTTTTCCAAATGATTCTGTGATGTTTCACACCCTCTGACACCTCTGAGCTCTCTGGAAGTGACCCACGTGTGCTGCTGCAGGGGTGAGAGGGGAGTTCAGTCCTGGGGAAGAGCTGGGGATGCAGGAGCAGGACCTGGGAATGTTGGGATCCCACAGAGCGAGGCTGCAGCCAACACTCAGCAGCCTGCAAGTATGGCTACGACTTCAAAAGCTGGGGGGTTTGGTTTTTTTTTTCTTTTTTTTTTTAATATGATATTTAAATTGAAACCAAGTTCTGATTTTGACCTTTGCTGTGCACAGGGAAAAGCGTTTTTTCCTGGGTCAATCACTGCAATCACTGATTTTTTCACGTCACTGCCTGCAGGTCCTTCTGCCTCACCCCGGCAGGGGCTCCATTAACTCGCCCCATAAACACCACGTGCTGTGACCCCAAATCCGCCCAGCTCTAACAGGAACTCGATGCTCTTGTGCCAAGAGGAGGAGCCACCCATCCAAACCCTTCCCATTCCTGGGATTAAGCGTTTGAAAGCAGAGGTGTGAAGTGAGGGGAAGAAGAGGCTCTCCCTGCGGATTTCATGGTTGCACTTGATGATTTTAAAGGACTTTTCCAAGCTCAAGGATTGCTGATTTAGCTCTGCCCCTTGGGTAATTACCCCATTTCCCCTTACAAAGACAAACGGTACAACCGAACTCGATCTGCTCCAGAGATAACTCCCACTTGAGATAAAGGAGTGGTAACAGGAGCTGGTTGCCAGCTCCACGTGGAAATCCAAGCGGCAGCATCGCGTCCCGGGATTTACACACCGAGTAGGAGCCCGCAAACCGCACGGTCGGAGCAGCTGTTACCGACAGGCTCAGGAAGCACTTTTCAGAGGGTATTGGATTTCAAAGGCATCCCGGCTGGAGCTGGGCTGGGCAGCAGGAGAGGCCGGGCTCCTGTTCCCATCCGCAACCCCTCGGACAGGAGCACGCCAGCTGCTGGCCCGTGCGATGGGAGGCGCAAGGCGGGGAAATAAACGAGCAGAGGAAGGAAAAGCCACCTTACTGGTAATTTACTGGTAATGTACTGGTACCTTACTGGTTAACTCAGAGCCTCTCTACCCCAGGGACAGGTCTGAGAGCCCCCAGCCCCCCATCCAACTCTTCCCTACAAGGCAGGATGAGAAAACTCAGTTTACTCAAAGCCACAAAGCCCCTCTTTCCCTGCACTATCGATTTCAGAGCAGCCAGCTGCTGTTTGGGAATGGGAAGCTCCCGAAGCAGGCAGGATTTCCCTGTGGAATTACCCTGGTGCCTGTCTCAAATTCCCAGCCCGGGACAGGAGAGCCCCTGAGCTGTCACACAGCACTGGGCTCTGCACGGACCTCAGGCTTCCCTTCAGTTCCCACTGACATTTAGCGGGATCTCGGGAGTGTAGGAGGGCGCAGTGAGCTCGTGTTGGCCTCAAAGGTCCCTGTGCTCCTGTTCCAGCCAGACCCGCCCCCATCCCTCTCTCTGGGTCTGTCGGAACACCCCCAGTGTTTCCTGCTGACCGAGCTGAGTCTGAGAGGAGAACCGGAGCCTCCCACGCTGCAGAACTTTACCTGCAGAAGCTGCAGAGCAGCTCCTGTCCCCTCCAGCAGCACCTCTGCGTCCTCGCTCACACAGGAAACCACGACCCAAACCCGGCCCTGCCGCGGACTCGCACGGCCGCAGCCTCTGCAGGCAGCTGGATCCCACCTTCCCAAAGTGCCACTGTCTGGGGGTGTTTCTGTGCAGGGGGAGCACTGTAAGACCATGGAATGGTTTAAGTTGGAAGGGGCCCCAAAGCCCATCCAGCCCCACCCCTGCCATGGCAGGGACACCTTCCACTGTCCCAGGCTGCTCCCAGCCCCGTCCAGCCTGGCCTTGGGCACTGCCAGGGATCCAGGGGCAGCCACAGCTGCTCTGGGCCCCCTGTGCCAGGGCCTCCTCACCCTCACCGCCAGGAATTCCTTCCCAGTATCCATCTAAGCCTGCTCTTGTTCAGTCTGAAGCCATTCCCCTGCCCCATCACTGTGGGTGTGATCACTGCACCATCGCTGTCACTCACCAGCATCATCACACTGCAGACATAAAACTCCTACTGCTTCTGACTGGATCTGCCTCCAGCTGCTTCTTTTCCCCAGGTTTATTTGCTGAGGAAGAGCCAGAAGGCCAAAGATGGGATGGTTTGGCCATGAACACAGTGACAGCTTTGAAAGGGATTTTCCAAAAATTCCATTTCTGCATCTGAGTGCAGCTCCTGAAGGGAAGTTGCTGCCTGTGAGGTGCCACTTCCCAGCCTTTAAAAACAAGGAGATGTTGATCCTAATCCAGATGAATTTAAGATTTTCCTAGAGGTTTCCAGGCACAGGACCGCGAGACAGCAACAGCTCCACAAATGCTGCAGGCAGAATGGAGAGAAAAGCCCAGGAACAGCCCACTGCACATGGGACAGGGCATGGTCAGCTGCAAAGGGCAGCACCTCCCACATCCCCAGTCCTGGGATGCAGTGAAAACCAGAGACTGGGAAAAAGGAAATGGTTGATGGATTTGCTGCTGATGCCGCTGCTCATTCCTGATGTCCTGAGCTCTTCCTGAAGCAAGACCAGCAGGAAGAGCAGGGGCAGGAATGGCTCTGGTGCCTGGCAAAGAGGACAGCCCCGGTTCCAAAGCCCAGGGCAGAGCCCCTGGCTCAGGGAGCACTGCAGGAGATGGGATTGTCCATGGAAAAGGATTGTGGCACCTCCTGCCTGGGGAACTCTGGCCTGGGGCTGCTCCTGCCTCTCCTCCTGCCTTTGTCTCCTCACCTGCAGATCCAAAGGGGAGGAAAACCGAGGGATGAGCTGTCTGCTGCCTGGCTGCACAAGGACACGCAGGGAAGGGAGAAGAGGGGGCTGTGCTATTTTGAGCTGCCTCCTCCTCAATTCCTAGGGGTGGAATTTTACCTCTGGAGTGTTGATTGCTTTGTAGGAAGGATTTAAAGACTACTTACACAAAAATTATAATTAAAACCTAAATTAAACCCAGGCCTAGTCAATACTTTCCATTTCCATTGTTCTCCAAATCCAAAATAACATTTCCAATTTGCCATAGAGATTTACTGGCCTTTTTCTACCATTTCACTAAAACAAACTCAGAATGCTGGGTTTGAAAATGATAAGTCTGTAGAAAGCCCCACTGGCAATAACTCCCTGCACGATTCCTTAACTCTGCAGCATCCAGAGTGACTTCAAATTAAAAGAATTTTGAAGCACCGTCATTACTTTGATTACTAAATCAACAACTGGATTTAGTAAAATCACTGGCAGCTCACAAAGTATTAACAAGAACAATAAACAAGTGTTGCCAGTTACATTTAGGGTTTTGGAGCTATATTTACAAACTGAACTCAGCCTGGAATCAATACAGCTGAAATCCCACCTCCTCTCATTCTTTTAACATTTCTGCTTTTACTTTGGAAAACCAGAAAATGCTCAATATAAGGAGAATATCCTCTGAAGCAGAGACCAAATCAATGGTTGGACTCAATGATCTCGGAGGTCTTTCCCACTCTCCGTGATTCTGTGAAAGTTTAATGCTCATTACCTGGGGCAAAATGCCTTTGGCAAACCAAGAGCCCAGAAAAACCATCCTCCAAACAATCCATTGCAGCCCCTCTGCCCTTGTGCTAGTCAACAGGAAAAATTGAATTAATAAGTGGATATTGAGAGTTGAAAACTGGGGGCATCAGCCCCAGCAGGGCTTGGCAGGTTGGGACTGGAAAGGGCTCTGACACAGCTCTGCCCAAGCTCTGGTTAAATGTAATGAGTTGTTGGGTTTGGATAACGTCAGGCAGTGCAGACTGTGCCTCCTTATATAATCTTAAGTGCAAACAGATTTTGTGAATAAGCACTTTCAAGTCATAAGTGGGCTTTTTGTTAATAAAATGTCAATAATCAGTTGCTGTAGCAACGGGGATTGATCCCCTGGCTACAGAAAGGGGGGAGCAGAGCCTGCTCCCTCTCAGCTTTTTTCTTTGCACGATTTCTACCCATCTGCTCTGCCAGAAACCCCACGCAATTACAGGGTTCTTGGCACGTGGATCTGGGATGGATTCACCCAAACCCTGCTGGGAGTACTGGGAGGGGATGGTGCATCCAGTGCTCCCAGGGATGCACCCCACGGGTCAGGAAAATTTAACTGCTCCACTCCTTTCTTGCTGGAAAACTCCTGGGTGCTGCTCAGGAGCCAAATCAACGTTCCCCAGTGAGCAGAGCCCCGGGTGACAGCTCGCTGTGGGCAGGTGAGAGGGACGGGCTCGTGTTTGGCTCCGCCGCCCTCCACCAGAGCGGCTTGACCCAGCACCAAACCACGCCCGTGGCCAAAATCGACTTTGGGCAGCGATAAAGCAGAGCTGGCCATGGTTTAACAGAGCTTGACTTAGCTCAAGGAGCTCCTCCATCGAGTGAGAATGAAAGCAGGCACGGAGCCAAGCCCTGATGCTGCTCAGGTCCATCTGCGCTCCCGCCTGCCCCAGGCGAGCGCAGCAAACGCTCACAAACAGGGATTTTTTAAATAAAAGAGTGAACGTGGTGTTGGTGTTGGCCAGCAGGAGGATGGAGCAGCGGGCAGGAAAACGCTGGGGGTGTGGTGGGAAGGAGGGGAGGAGGAACAGGGGGACACCTGGGTGGGCTCCTCCCCACATCCTCTCCCTCTGCCCTCTTGATGGGTGCTGGGCACTGGCAGGAGCAGCTCAGCTCAGCCCCTCTGGAACCACTCAGATGGCACCAGGGAAGAAACAAAGGACAATTTTATCCCTGTTCTCCAGAGCTCTGAAGCTCCATCAGCTTCTGCTCCCCGGCAGGCTCCTGCCTCGCCTGCAGCGATGGCTCTTCCCCACGGCTCTGTTTCAAACACAACCAGAAGGGTTTGGTAAGGCAGCACCTCCTTCCTGCCCTTGGTCCCTGTTCCAGAGCCAGGCACCTCCTGGAAACTTCAAACCCTTCCTTTGTCACCGTCCCTCAGCATTCCAGGCAGGTCTTTCCTGAATGAACTGAAATGACTCTGCTGGAGTTTGGCCCCAAGGATTTTCACCGCTGCGGCTGTCTGGCATTCCTTGGCATTCCCTGGCCCTTCTCCACCTCAACACCCGTGGGTTATATGGGATATGGGATGATTTGAGGTTGGAAGACTGGGAAGTGAACAAAAATGTCAACTTTGTGTCAGTTTCTACCACGGCCCTAAAGAGATGGTGACGAATACTGGACAAATGGGGAGGACGTTCCGTGTGTTCACAGATAACAATCGACCCAGCTCTGAGAGAAGCAATGAACTGACAGACTGACCTGGTCAAGTGCTAACATGGTTTGGTTTTCTGCATTTTACATCCCTTTTGTAGCTCGTGTGAAAGCCTTTCCATCACATCCTTTTCTACGTCCCTCTGTGGAGAGCAGGAGCCAGTCCCATCCTCTAGCAAATGTTACTGGGAGCAAACACTCTGCAATCCTCTCCCTCCCATAAACACACAGAATTTCTTTGGTCATGTTGTCAGGAGCCCCTTTTTTGCATCCTGAAGTTGCAGGGGCACAGTGCTGTGAGGGGAATTGCTGGCTTGAGAGATCACAGATCTCTGACCTGCCATCATTTTTCTCTTTGAGGGTTATCAAGGGCTTCCCACACCACACATCTCCCCAGAATGATCTCTCTCTGATGGGATCTCTCTGGATAATGTGATTAAGTTCTTCCAGCTCTGTTGGCAGCACCTCCCTGCTTCTATCCTTGCAAGCAGCACACATTTCAAGATGTTCTACTCAACATCCTCCTGAGATCCTGGAGAGCACTTCAGGGTTGCCTCCAGACAGCCCCGAGAGGCTCCCCCTTCACAAGCCCTGACTCAGGCAGGTTTAGAATTTCCAATGAAATCAGCCTGGGAATGAGCCAGGGGTGGGTTCTGGGGGCACTGTCTGGGCCTCGGCTGTCCAAGGAGCCGAAGCCTCAGCAGAGGACGCTCACTGAGGCCAAGGAAGCCGCGAGGGCTCTGCTCGAACCACGGGAAGCTTTTGTTTCCTGGGTTCCTGCACTCCCTGAATCACCTCAGCACATGGAATGTGAACCACCCCGAGCTGAGCGACACGAGTGGCCAAACCCAGCGGCTGCAGAGGACAACTGGCACCAGGGAAAGGGCCTCAGTACCATCCACCACCTCAGTTTGGGTCTGAACACGGCTTCAGAGCAGATTTTCCCTATAGATATCACCTGTGAACACTTCCAGCCGCTTCTCTGGCCTGGGAGACCCCTGGGAGAGGATCTCAGCTGCTTCCTCCTGCTGCCTGCGGAGCCAGCTCCACACTCACTCCTGATGTTTATGCAGAAGAAAGTAGATAAAAAGAAGTTGGAAACTCCAGAGAAAAGATTTTGGCTGAAAATTAGAACTGTGAAAGCTCAGTCCTGAAGGAGCCCAGTTGGAATCCTGGAGGCAAAGGAGTCGAGAGGTTTTTCCAACAGCAAACACTCCTCCAAGCCCAGATGTTTCCCAAGCATTCCCAACACATCTATTTCCAGAGTCATTGCTGAGGCAATAACTCCTGGTGGGAACACCAGAGTCTGATATCAGAGTATTATCACTTGTTTGAAAAGAGCTGCAGGACACGAACAAAAAGCCCCCATCAGCTGGGATTTTTGATTCTTTCCGCTCCTGATTTACTGGGAAGTTTCTGTACCACAAACTCTGCACTGATTGCACCACCAGGGACAGCCTGCCAAGCTCTCAGCCCAACCCAGGAGGATTTTGTGCATTTTATATATTTTATGTATATGTATTTTAATTTCTATCATCCCAAAGATACCACTCAGTTACCCGAGAAACTGGAATTTATGAAGACACTGAAGAGAAGAAACCACTTCCTGGACATGTCTCTCCTAATGCTGGAGGATCATAAAGTGGGAATTTATTATCCCATCTTCTTGTTTGGTGCTGATAATTAATATTTATCACATTAACTGCAGAGAACCTCTCTGCCGTGTTATGCTTCAGCTCAAACAACACCTCCGGTGCCAAGAGCTGAGGTTGCTCCAGCAGCAGCTCCCAGTGGGATCACCCTGAGGATATCCCTGACCATCCACAAGGGATTTTGGAAGAGGAAACACCCAACCTTGATCCCAGCCACGCGGCAAAGCCAACCCTGCCAATCCAAACGGGGACTGCTGTGTACCCTGCAAACAGCCTGCCTGTGTTTCCAGCAGGAATTCAGAACTGAGGATATGAAACAAATTTCAGCCTTTTTGGAGCTGCCCGAGCGATCCCAGCTCTGAGCACTGCACGTCCCCAACTCCCCCGCGCAGGATCTGGGGGTGGGTGGGAGTGTGAGCACACTTTGGGAGCTCTTTGGGAAGCTCAGGATCCTGTTCTGACCAGCTGAGCTCCTGTTGGCATCAACAAATGGATACTGGCAGTGTCCAAGGCCAGACTGGACAGGGCTTGGAGCACCCTGGGACAGTGGGAGGTGTCCCTGCCCACGGCAGGGGTGGCACTGGATGAGTTTTAAGGCCCTTCCCAACCCAAACTGTTCTCTGATTCCGGGACATCCAATCATTGTTACACACTCATGTGAGTTGTTGCTAAGCAAATAACTGAATACCCACGATAAAATAATTTATTGTGGTTTTTTAAGCCTTAGTCCACTCGCAGGCAACCAAACAGATTTTGGTCACTGGTGGCTCAAACCCTTCACTTTGGGGTTCTCAAAGGATCATTTTGCTTTGGAACACGACGGCGGCCCCTGGTGCTCCTCACACACGGGGAGGCTCCACGGCTCATCCCATGCTGAGCATTCCCTCCGGAACCTCGGCAGTGCTGCTGTGCCAGGGACAAGGACAGGCCCCAGAGCTGTGCCAGGGGGATGCTCCAAAGGTGGAGCACAGTCCTACCAAAACCCTTCCTGAGAGAAAATAAACCCGAAGCTGGGCACAACTGCAGGGAGATCACAGTGAGGAGGGGAACGAGCACTGCCCAGGAAGGAGAAAAACCACAAAAAAGAGAATTTCGCTCAACTTTAGGGAACATGGGACACTCTGCTGGGGAAGGACCTTCCACCAAGAGCCATCCCCTGGCCCTGGCTGGCCAAAGGGCCACGGTGGCCACGTCTGAGGCAGCCCAGCCCGAGCAGCCCTGCCTGTCCTGTGTCTCCCCACAGGACGTGCCCAGACCTGCAGCTCCAAGTGTTCCAGGCAGGAATTATGATGCATCCCCTCCCCTCCAACAAACATTGCCTGCTTTCATCTCAGACCTCAGTCCAAGCAAACATGCCGAGGTAATTGCAGGGACACAGAAAAACACCCAGGGAAAACCAGTGTTTGGCCAGGGCTGAGAGGCAGAGGTGGAGCTGTCATCAGACATGAAAATCATGCAGAGAGAGCTGGGGGCACAAGCAGGAGGAAAACCAGGATAATAAAAACGTAATCTGGGCTGTAGACAACCAGATTTTAATCTCACAGAGCCAAAGAATATCCTGAGCTGGAAGGGACCCCTCAGGATCATCCAGTCCAGGTCCTGGCCCTGCACAGGCACCCCAACAATGCCCCCCTGAGAGCGCTGTCCAAACGCTCCTGGAGTTCCCGGGAGCTGTGACCATTCCCTGGGCAGCCTGGTCTCTGTTTATCTGAGCAGCCATTTCCTCCTGCTCCGTGTCTGCTGAACACAACGTGGACACAAAGCTCACACTGAACTCCTGAGCGAGACCTCTGGCAGAGCTGGGAGCTGGGGGAGGGCAGGGAGCGCTCTGTGTCCAGCCAAGGCCATCACCTGGAATGGGGTGAAGCAGCAGCAACACAGCGAGGAAAATATTCCCACCCTGAAGCTCCGAATCTGAGGGAAAAAGAGAAATATTCCTACACTGCAACTTGCTGTGAGGTCTGGGCCGTGGCAGGGGACCCCGGGGACCTGGAGCTGGCACCTACAAACAGGCAGGAAGGGGAAATCCATGAATTAAATTCTCTTTAGTCTTAGACCCGAGACTGAATTCTGAAGTAAAATAAGTCAATTAAATAGAGTTCAAAGTATTTATCCTGTCTTAGCCTAAATCAGTTTTAATAACAGGTTTGTGTGCCAAGGGTTTAATGGCTTCAGCAAAAATATCTCCAATGCACCAGATGAAGCAACTCCGTGTAGGAGCCCTACAAACTCCAACCCACCTTCTAATAATAAACTGTTTCAGGCTTTCATTTTCTAAATTGTTCTGTGTCCTCTGGAGAGGTTCCCTTGAACCTGCCGCATAATGAGAGACTGCAATAAATCTTGTCAAACCAGACAAACACCACGAAATTTTAATTTTACTTTTAAATTGCAGCTGAGTGCTCCAGTAGATGTTATTTTTTGGTAACTGCCACATAACTAAGGCGGGGGAGTTTGCTTATTTTTTACAAGAGAGTGTTATTGTCTCCATGTGATAAAATATTTAGTTGTCTATAAAAAATTCAACCTTTATAGATGCAGAGATGGATTTGCTTCCCCTGCTGTAGCTCTGGCCAGTAAGGGAGAGAAAACACAGGAGATAAGGGGGGAATACAGTAATTGGAAAGGATGCTTTACCCCCATGGTGAGAGAGGCTTCTTTTTAAAAACATGGCAAATTTTCCATACCAAAAATCAGATTTTCAGCATGGAAAATCCCTCCGCACCCATCCCACCAAGGAGCAGCACAGCCTGAGCCTGACCCCTTGGCAGGGGTCTGAGAAGCAAAATGACTTTTGTTGTGAAATCACACACCACGAAAAACCCCCAGGACTGTGGGACTTGTGAGAAATTGGCTTTTTGGTGCTGTTCCCCCATTTCTGCCGAGGGGAGTTCCCAGAGCCCTGAGCAATCTGCACGCTCAGGGTTTCCCTCCACGCTCTGTCCTGAGCACACGGAGCTAAAAGTGAGGGACAATGCCCTCCCTTGGAGCCCAGGGGATGCAGGAGGGCACCCTCCTCCTCCTGCTCCTCTTCCTGCTCATCCTCCTGCTCATCCCTGCTCATCCTGCTCTAGGAATCCCATGTGTGGCTTCCCCACGGAACAAGGGGCTGCAGCAATGCCCCAGTCCCTTGGCCACCAATATTTCCACACTATTATTGCTATTGCTGTTACTGTTAAGGATTTGGAGATGAACTCATTAAATCACCCAGGCGGTGTGACAGCGACTGCCTGGGATGCTGCTGCTGTTGCCATGGTGACTGTCCCCGCTCTGGGGACCTCAAAATCCCCATCAGCCCTCCCAGGCACCCCTGTCCCCGTGTGCTGCACACAGGATCCCATTTCCCCTCCTCTTTGCCACAGGAGAAGCACATCTGTACCCCAGCCCCCGCTGTCCCTCCCTGTCCCCTCTCCCATCCCATCCTCCCTGGCTCTGCTCCAGCTGTTTCCTGGAAAGGCTGAAACAAAAGCTGCTCTGGCTGTCACAGGAGATCCTCGCAGGGCATCACCCCTGGCCAAAGTGACAGCATCACCCCCAAGGCCACCAGCAGACATCTGACCCACTGGGCTACCTGGAGAAAAACATTCCGAGTTTTAACTGGTGTGGCCTGAACTCCTGTGTCTGCAGAGCCAGGAAAGCTGGTTCAAATATTCCCCAATATTGAGCTTTTTTATAAAAAAACTCAACCAAGCACAACTTGAATTTGCGTTAGCACTTAAGGGACCCTTAATTCAGTCTCCTAAATCAACCTGAGCTCCCCTGGACTGTGCTGGGACGCTGTGGCCATTCCAACACACCCCTGTGGGCAGGGGAAAGGACAAATGCTGCAATGGTTACGCTGGAGAGGAGACTGAGCTGGGCAGCACAGGCAGGGCCAGAGTCAGGCAGGAAAGGCAGGGACAGGCAGGGACAGGCAGGGACAGTCAGGCACTGCAGGCAAGGACAGGCAGGCACAGTCAGACACTGCAGACAGTGCAGGCAGGGACAGGCAGGCACAGTCAGACACTGCAGGCAGGGACAGGCAGGCACTGTCAGACACTGCAGGCAGGGACAGGCAGGCACTGTCAGACACTGCAGGCAGTGCAGGCAGTGCAGGCAAGGACAGTCAGGGACAGTCAGACACTGCAGGCAGTGCAGGCAGGGACAGTCAGGGACAGTCAGACACTGCAGGCAGCGCAGGCAGAGCCCAACCCCGGCTGCAGCAGCTCCATCCCGGCCCCTGCCCAGCCCAGCTCCCATCTCCGAGCTGAGCCAAGGCTGTGAGCCACAGTTCAGTACAAAACACGCGGAGCAAATCCCATCCGTAGGGGCCGATCCCAGACCCTCACACAGCAACGGAGCCAGCCCTGTGCCTGCAACGGCTGCAGCTCCAGAGCCTGCCAGGATTACTCCCAGAGCTCAAGGGCATGCTGGCATCTCGGTGAGTGGATCTGAGGAGCTGCTGACAGAACCATCTCCGGTGCCGGGCTCTGTGAAGTCACCATATGAGGAGGAAGCGAAACATTTGCATGAGCTAAAAATGTTTTCCTTTAGTGTGCGAGGCTGTGGAGCTGCAGCACGCCCCCTCCGCCACCCTCCTCACCACGGAAACGTCCTCTCCCGGCTGGATCATTCCTATTTGTGCTCCCAATCCCCAGGCCTGAGTCACGGCAGAACAGAACAGCCTTTCTCTGCAAAAATATATTTCCCCAACACATGCAGTTACAGGATGTGCCCGACTCCACAAGCTCCCTGAATATTTTTAATGGTGCTGAAAGGAATCATTAAATCCGGAGTTAGGATTAGGATGCCCTCATTCCTAATTCTTGCTGTCAGGCAGGCCTTGACCTCCAGTTCCTGCTCTCTCAAGCTCAGCTGACAACACTCAGCAAAGCCCAGCAGGATGTGGCTGCTGTCAGCAGGTGAAATGAAAACAACCCCCAGGATTCGTCAGAGGCTGCTCTTCAGGAGGGAATTTTAAGACATGACGGGGCCTGGGGTCACCGTGCTGCTCTCCGGGCTGGTGACAGCCCTTGCCCAGCCCACGGCAGGAGCTGGCAGCAGCCTGGCTCTCTCTGCACACTGAATTTTGGCACTCCCTGCCTGAGCAGCCCCTCCCAGCACGGCACTGCTGCAGGGCTGTTTGCAGGATGCTGCTGCTGGCCTGAGCTCCCAGACGGATCTGTGCCTCTCTCCCAGCTGCCGGGGGAGGACCTTCTTCAAATGAATATTTAAACCCCTGGAAAGCCAGGACTGATTGCCGGGTCATGTCTGTGCTGTCGGGATTGTTATTCCAGCAACAGACGGAGGGAGCATCCCTTTATCCCTCTCTGCTCCGAAGGCCGGTGCCAGCAGCCGCACAAGGCAACAGCAGCCGCCCAGGGAAGCTCCTTTTCCAGCCTGATCCTGCCCTTCAGCACCTTGTGTGAGCCCAGGCCTGGATCTCCCTCAGCACTGTGGAATCCCCAGTCACAGTCACTCCTGATGGATCTGTCCTGTCCTCCAGGCTGGGCTGCTGCCTTTCCCCAGCCTGCTGAAGCACCTGAGCATTTTAGGATATCACAGCCTGTCTCCGTATCTGCTTTATTTCCCCAGACAAAAGGTTTTCCACTAATTTGTGCTCTCCTCCCTCCCCCACCTCCTCACTCTCATCCTGTTTCAGCCTCATCTGAGGACCACGTTCCACAAAGCAAAGGACTAAGCCCAGCGTGTGAGGTGGGTTGTGTTTAATGCTGCTGTATTTAATTGCCTGCGTCTCAGGGATCAAAGAGGCTGCAGAGGGAAATCCAGGAGGCAGCAAGCGAGCGTCAGCGTAATTTGATGGCTGACTTTCTGCTCATTAACCCAATTCCTTTGAACTCAAGCAGGAGATGCAGTAACACATCACTGGCAACCAACCTCGAAGGGATGCCAGAAGGGATGAGTCCTGGCTGAGCTGGAGAGGGACGAGCTGATGATGTTGGAATTTCCCAGCTTGTACAGAGGAAAATTTCAGGAGTGCTGATCCCGTGGCAGTCTGTCCAAGAGGCTGCTGACATGGGGGACCTCACACCATCCCTGCATTCCAGGCACTCTCCTTTGCATCCCCTCCTCTTTCCTTGGAAAAGAGCTTGTGAATTCAATAATCAGATTTATTGGTGTTCTGTATCCTCATCTACAAACAGGCTGGAGAGGAAGGAACATTTCACAAGGGCCTGGAGGGGCAGGACATAAGGAATGGCTTCCCAGTGCCAGAGGGCAAGGATAGATGGGATATTGAGAAGGAATTGTTCCCTGGGAGGGTGGGGAGGCCCTGGCACAGGGTGCCCAGAGCAGCTGTGGCTGCCCCTGGATCCCTGGCAGTGCCCAAGGCCAGGCTGGACAGGGCTTGGAGCCACCTGGGACAGTGGAAGGGGTCCCAGCCCATGGCAGGGGTGGCACTGGATGGGATGGGATGGTCTGGAAGGTCCCTTCCCACCCAAACCACTCCAGCACCCTGTGAGATCAATAACCACTGTTTAGAAGTGATTTCTGAATCATTTCAGAACTGGCCCCGCTGCTCTCTGTACCTCGCAGTGAGCACTGCAGCCCCAGCCAGGCACAAGGCACCGGAATTGTGCAGAAACCTCCTCCCTGTCACACTGTCCTTGTGTCCCTCTGCTCTGAACTGGGTAGCACAGACCAGCAGGAACCCACTGTGGTGATAAAACTTCTTCACTCTGGGAAAAGAAACAGGACCAGAGATTGGTCTTCAAGTCCAAGATCGTTTAATCATGGAACCCCAGACTGGTTTAGGTTGAAAGGGACCTTAAAGCCCATCCAGTGCCACCCCTGCCATGGGCAGGGACACCTTCCATTGTGCCAGGGTGCTCCAAGCCCCATCCAACCTGGCCTGGGACACTTCCAGACGGGCAACTGTCACTTGGCATGACCTGCCCTGGAGCTGCAGGATGAGAGCTGGCCTGGCTCACTCCAGATGACCAATGGCCAGTCTGGGATGCCAGGGGGAAGGGGGCATGCAGGAAGCTCTGGCTGGGTAAAGCCATTTTCCTTCCAGCTACTCTGCAGAAAAACTCCTCCCCATTTCCCTGTTTGGAATTCATGACTTGGCTAAACCAGCAGAGCTGCTCTGTGCAATCACCTGCACTCACCTGAGGGGTGAGCAGAGCCCACCCCTCACTGCAGCACCAGCAGTGCCCACACCCAGCAGGGCCACGCCAGGGCTGGGGCTGGAGCTGACACAGCAAACAACCAGGGCTCATTAGCACCGAGGGTGCCTCAGACCTGGAGAAAGGGCACTCACACACCAAGGATCTCATCTGCTTCTTTCCTCACCTTCATTTCATCACCTGCCACCTCCTCCTTGGTTTGTTACCTTTGTTTAAAAACTTACAGAGCCCCCCCTGAAGCACTGCCTGTGCTTCGCTCGTGGGGGTGCGGAGACGGGAGCTGGGACTCAATGCATATTTAGGGATATTCCAGCTGGGCAAGTACCTTGAAAGAGCAGTTCTGAGTCTGCTGGAAACAAAACAAGGAGGATGACAGGGCTCCAGGTGAAACAAGGGAACCCAGCCCAGCAGGGCTCTGTCAGCAGGGCCTGGGTGAAGCAGGACACACCCAAAAGCAGCCGGGGTGAGGCCGTCACCCCACAGAGCTCCAGGCAGGTCCTTCACTCGCTGCCCTCACAATGAAACCCACCCCACTCACCTGTCTAGACACAAAGAACTCCAGGTTAATTAAACCTGCAACCAGCAAACCCCATGGAGGCACCAGCTCAGCAAGGCCCAGACTAAAGTCAAGCTTTCCCAGGAAGAGTGGTCAGCAAGGGCTGGGAAGAGGCACGAAGAGACCGAAGCCGTGCTGAGAAAAGACTTCTATCCAGACACAGCTGCACTGGCAGAGCTTTTTGGAGAGGAGAAGTGACAGGTGGGGTTCAACACTTGTCCTCAGAGATAAAGGGCACCAAGAGATGGGTGAGAGATGGATCTTGGGACGGGTGGACTTTGTCCCCTTCACAGCAGGGCCCCTCCACCCCACAAAGCTTCAAGCCTCCATCTCTCCTGACATTTACACCTGCTAAGTCACATGGAATCCCAGCCTGGAGGCCCAGTCCTTGTCAGATCTCTGCTCTGAGAAAAGGAGATAAGCTGTGAGTGACAGGATCTTCAAAGGACACAGAAAACTGCAGTAACCCGAGGCCTAATGGGCAGGAATTCAGTTTAACCCCCGGGAATTCACCTCGAGGCTGCCCCAAAAGTCAAGGGCAGCTACAAGGCTGGTGAAGGCTCCAGCTGGGAGCAGGACTCTGCAGCCGGATGCACAGCCTGGGACAGGAGGTGACCTTTCTGAAGTGCAGAGGAAAGTTGAGAACCTTCCCCTGGAAAGTTTATGGTTAAAAATAAGCTCTTGGTAAAAACCACAAAGCTGTTGCACACTTAACCTCCGGCACCCCACACTTCCTCTGCTGGCGGTTGATGTTTGGGACTGAAAGCAGAAATACAATTCTGTCCTCTGAAAGCAGAGGTGCAGCTCAGCCTGGTTCCCTCTGCTGTCCCCACTCCACCTCCAGATCTCACAGACAGGGAGAACATCCATAAATAAACCAAATTTAAATTAAACCTGGCAGTGCCAGGGTACCCAAACAATAACCCCCTCTCTGGGGGAAGGCAGATCAAGCCCAGCCCGTGGCTCTGCCTGGCTCCTGTCACACGTGGATTTCTCTGCACTGGCCATGGAATGCAAAGGCACCAACCCCTCCTTGGGAAGCTCCCGTGGGAGGGCAGCAGGGAGGAGGAATCAGCTGCTGTGCCAAGGGTGGTATTTGGAAGCAAAGGACCCAATCCTCAGGTTTCATCCATCCCCTGCTGCTGGGAGCGAGGGACGCTCTGCTGGAGAGCAAAACAAACCCAAGCCCAACCTGCCCCGTGCCTTTTCCAGGCTTGCATCTGAATCCCTCCTCTCCTTACTCACAACCACCTCTGACCCAGGACTGAAGATGTTTTTCTCTGGGTTAATGAGCTTTGCAGTTGGAAGTTAATTGATTTCCAAGCTTCCGACGCCCCTGGCATGAGCAGCCCCCGACGGCCGAGTGCCCAGCTCAGGGCCACGGGGGTGTCTGTGGGGTCCTGCACATTCCCACGTGCTCCCTGCACATTCCCACGTGTTCCCTGCACGTTCCCACGTGTTCCCTGCACGTTCCCACATGTTCCCTGCACGTTCTGGCTGTCCCAGAGAGGCTCAGGGACCTCCCCAGCAGTGACAACGAAGTAGAACAGGGGCTAGGACAGACCACCAAACCTCTCAGGGATTTCCTTCCAGTCTGCAGCCAGGTTTGCACTGAGCTGAACGTGGTTGAATTTTTTAACCAAACCTGGAGGAAGCTGCCTGACCAGGAACAATCTCCTGCAAACAGAGCATCCCTTGGAAGCTAAGGTGTCAGGCAGACAGCTTTCATCTCTTTGACTTTTAGAGAGCCAAGCACACCACACACCAGAACTAGGTCAGTGGTGGCCATCCTGCCCTTTCCCACTCTATTCTTAGCTCCAGCTCCAACCACAACACAACATTGCTACAAGCTGCAGGAGATGTGTGATCACAACTGACAGGAGACTTGCATGACCCCACACAAGGAATCCAGAATCCTAGAGTTTATGGACACTGGGCCAGGAGCACTGACCCCTCTGTGTTCAGTCATTTATTTTGCTGGTTTATTCCACATAAATATGAACAAAACCTGCCCCTGATCCTGTAGGCAGGATCCCAGAATGGTTTGGGTTGGAATGGACCCCAAAGCCCATCCTGTTCCACCCCATGCCATGGGCAGGGACCCCTCCCACTGTCCCAGGCTGCTCCCAGCCCCATCCAGCCTGGCCTTGGGCACTGCCAGGGATCCAGGGGCAGCCACAGCTGCTCTGGGCACCCTGTGCCAGGGCCTCCCCATCCTCACAGGGAACAATTGCTTCCCAATATCCCATCCATCCCTGCCCTCTGGCAGTGGGAAGCCATTCCCTGTGTCCTGTTTATCCAAAGTCCCTCTAGCCCAGCTGAGCACGGCCAGTGCTGCTCCCCTGGCGAGGGTTGGGTCAGGAGCACCAAGGTCATTCTGAGCAGGAGATTTGCCTGTGGGAGGATGAGGCAGCTCAGGCCTGGCAGTGCCACCTAAAGGAGATGGAAGATTTTGGGGTGTAACCCCAAAGTCATCAATCACAGCAGGTGCCTCGGATTTCATGAATACAAAAGCCTTTCCAACCTATTCAAAGTAAATAATGTGGCAACAGCCTGGACAGGAGTAACAGTGACGAGCCAGCCTCGCTCAGCTCAGCACCTCACCAAGGTCTGTCACACCTGGTACCCACTGCCACCACTCCTGTTCCCCCTGTGTGCCCCGTGGCTCCCCCAGCTGGCACTGAACAAGCCTGTTCAGCTGCTGGGGCTGCTCAGGCTGGGAGCGTTGGATTGTTGGTTGTTCTGGAGCAAAGGAGGCTCAGGGGGGACCTTGTGGCTCTGCACAACTCCCTGACAGGAGGGGGCAGCCGGGGGGGTCGGGCTCTGCTGCCAGGGAACAGGGACAGGAGGAGAGGGAACGGCCTCAGGCTGGGCCAGGGCAGGCTCAGGTTGGATATTGGGGAAAATTTCTTCATGGAAAGGGTGGTCAGGCATTGGCACAGCTGCCAGGTGGAGTCTCCATCCCTGGAGGGGGTTAAAACCGTGAGGATGTGGCACTTGGGGACGGGGGTCAGGGGTGGCCTTGGCACTGCTGAGGAATGCTTGGACTCGATGATCTGAGAGGGCTTTTCCAGCCCTGATGATTTTGTTGTTCTGTGATGAGAACCCTCAGGCTGAAGCCCCCAGCGCTGATCCCTCCCCCCGCAGGTCCCTCCCAGCAGTGGGAGACCCTCGTCACTGTCACAGGGAAGTGACACATCCCAACACCTCCTGCTGCAGGGGGTGAGAGCTGCACCAGGCACTGAGTCCTCCCTGAGTCACTCAGGTGTGAGGGCTGGCCCAGCCCGAGCTTCCTCCAGAGCTCCCTCTCCCCGAGCTGTTTCCTGCCCTGCTCCGAGCTCATCCTCGCCCTGTTCCTTTCCCTTGCTCAGACTCTCCCGGCCAGTCTGCAGGATACAGCACCGGGGGAGCTGTCAGCCAGGCACAGGAGGACTATGAACATCCAAAAGTCTTCATGTAATTCCTTATTATAAAGCAAATGAATTCCAGCCTGAGCCAAACCCAGCCCCGAGGAGCAGCTGGGCAAACGCGTCCCTCACATTGCAAATGAGCAACTCGGGCAAATCCAGGCAGGGACGGACGCTCTGGGCATTGGCACCCCTGTCCCACCTGCCCTGGAGAGGGACCCGTTCAACTGCTGGAGACATCTCCTGCTCCGGTTCGAAGGTGGATGGTGGGATGAAGGTGCTGACCAAGGAGCTGTGGTGGCATTTTGGAGAGGGGCAGGAGGCTCCTGCGGGTCCCAGGTCCCACCTATGGCCCTTGGCAGATTCCTTGGTGTCACAAGGGATTTAAAAATCACCTCCCCTGGTTGAGTCTGCTTAAACCCCCACTTCACAGGAGTCGTGCCTGCAGTGGGGATGCACCTTCTGTTCCCTGGCTCTGGAAAATGGGATCCTGTCCTGCCTCAGCCTCCAGCCGACGCTGAGCAAGGCAAAACACAACATGTGCTGGCCTTTGAGGTGACAAATTTATGAGTAAGTGTTTTAATCACCCATTTTACTGTCTTCAAAAGTTCCTGGGAAGGAAATGTCACCACCTGGATTTGGATGTGAACACCAAGCCCAAGTGTGCCAATCTCACAGGGCTGAAGTTTGCAGCAGCCCAGGGTCACTGGGTTCAGGCACTGAAAGAGTTTTCCTTTCCTCTTTTCCACACTAAAAAAAGGCAAAGGATCCATCCAGCAGGCACTGCTGGATCCTGCACATGGCTGGAGGCTCCACAGAAGCATCTTTTATGGAGCATGAAGAGCATCCAGCGAGACATTCTGTGAGTGGAGGAACGACTGCTTTCCCAAAAAATAAATAAACCCCAAAAATCCCTTCTTACACTCCTGCCCCGTCCCTCAGCACCCTTTCCTTGCCATGCTGGGATAATTCTTGGAGGGCTGAGGAAGCAGCAAGGCAGTGGCTGCCCAAGGGCTGGGGATGCTGAAACCCCCCAGGACAGCTGAAGGTTTCAGGGCTTGTCTCTTTAATCAAAAAGAGCCATTTGCACAAAAAAAGTCTCACAGAGAATGATCTTTACTACCTCTCTCCCTCACTGTCAAATCTCAGGATACAGCAGCCACATAAAGCCCCGTTTCCCTGGGAAACCAAGCTAAAAATAGCGGGGCTGGCTGGGGAGACTGGGCCGGGGGTGTGGAAATTGCAGAGATGGCACCGGGGTCCAACATCCCCCCGGGTGCTGAGGGCCCCATGGAAATGCTGCTGTCCCTGTGCAACGTGGGAACGACCCTCCTGCCTGGGCAGGGAGAGCTCAGCCCCTCCAGCTTCCCTGGGCATGCAGCAGGACTGGGAATCATCCCTGGGCCAGGCTCAGCTGCCAGCAGCTCTGTGGGGCTGGGGATGGCTGGAACCCCCCAGCAGGAGCTGGGCACAACCAGGGGTGGTCACTGGGGGGACCCGTCCCCATGGCGTGCAGGAGGTGACAGCCCAGATCCTGCTGGATCCACAGCTCAGCTTCTGCAAATGTGCTCCCAGCAGCATCTCCTGGGGACAGGAGCGAAGGAATGGCTCCTGTGCCAGGGGATTGGGGCTGGGGGGGTCTAGGGAGGGGTCACCCAGAGCAGCTGAGGCTGCCCCTGGATCGCTGGCAGTGCCCAAGGCCAGGCTGGACAGGGCTTGGAGCACCCTGGGACAGTGGGAGGTGTCCCTGCCAGGGCAGGGGGTGGCACTGGATGGGCTTTAAGGCCCTTCCCACCCAAACCATCCCCTGACCCATGAGCAGCACACACGGGGTTATTTTGTTGCTTTTGGCTGCTCTCTACCTGTACATGAAGGAACCATCACAGCCACAGTGTCCGTCCCTGCAAACACAAACACATTCCTGGGTGAGGGAAGGGTCCCCGAGGCCTGGCTCCAAACTGGGATTCCTGGAGGGGAGCCTGGTCTGTGCCATTCCCAGGAGGGTGGCACAGGGATGGAGCCATCCCCGTAAATCTTCCACAGCTGCCCTTGAGGCTGCCAGCAGACACCAGGCTGGGGTGATGGAGAATGAAAACCACCTTTCCTTCTCCAGTATCAGCTCATCTGAGTTCACACAAGGAAAAGCACGAAGGGGAAAAAAAAAAATCATCTTTTGTGCATTTAATTCAGCATCTAATTACTCGGTGTAAATTAGTCAGCTGGCTCCACCTCAGCCTCAGCGTGGAACAGCCCATGAATCACAGCTCTGTTCCAGGATGTATGGTGCCATTTAGATGTAAAAATGCTTTATGCAAGGCACCCCGTGGCCTGGGAATATTAATTTATACCACGGGCTCTGGTGGATGAGCTGAAATTAAAGCAGATGAGGAGATAAGACAGAAGCCCTGATCAATGCCTGAAACTGAGGAACAGGCTCTGGGTGCTTTGTAAGGTGGAATCAGCCACTGGAGCTCATGGACAGCTGGGACACGTGGAGATGGTGGCACAGAATGTGGAGATGGAATATTAATCCACTGGCTGTGACAAAGATTCTCTGGTCAACAACACCGGAGTGGTTTCCTTCCCCTGTTTGCTCTGTGTCCTTAAATATTCCATGTACTGTTCCCAGATGAACTCCCACGGACACAGACCTGGACAGACAATATTCCTCACTGTAATCCCAGCCTCCTCCCACTGAGCCACGTTTTGTTTGCAAGAACTTCTGTGGCAGCTCTTCCAGTCAATCCCAGTTTATTGCTGTGGTCTGTGAGGGATGAGGGCTGAGGACTGTCCTGCCTCAGAACAGCACACACATCCCAGTTTCCCAAGGGAGGCAGCAACACCCGCTCCAAAGTCCCTTTAAAAAGCTCAGCCACCACCTGGGAATTATCCCAGCTGGAGGGGACACCAGGGATGAGCTCCTCCTCCCAAAGCAGCACCGAGCTGTTCCCACGTTTATGCTCCTGCCCAGCTCCTCCTCAGCACTTAGAGGAGAACCAAACATTCCTTACAGCCTCGTTTGGGGCCAGTGCCCTGGAGCCAGAGACAGAATTAACTCCCACAGATACTCAGTGGTTTTAGCAGTGGAGCTGATTAGCTCCTGTCCTGCCCCTCCACGACACTGCCACCTCTGTGGGGACAGCACAGGGCCAAAGTCCTGCCCTGGGAAGGGAGCACAGGGCAGTCACCCAGAGCTGGCTGGGAGAGGGTGGCAAATGTTCCCTCAGCACCCCCAATCCTCCAGCCAGCCATGAAAATAACCCTCAGTGCAGGAGCATCTGCTGAGAAAGGGGAAATTATCTGAATTATCTGAATTATCCCGAGAATTATCCGGAGAATTATCTGAACAGGCTGCCCAGGGCAGGGGTGGAGTCCGCATCCCTGGCAGGGTTTAAAAGCCCTGTGGATGTGGCACTCGGGGACAGGGGGCAGTGGTGGCCTGGGCAGTGCTGGGGGAACAGCTGGATTCAGATCTTGGAGGGCTTTTCCAGCCTCAATCTGTGATCCTACGGACTACAAGAACCTGAGTTTGATATTTACACCCGAAGCCAGGGCTTTGCTCTAATGACACAGTCCTGGGGTGCTGGGAAATGCAGAAGACACGAGGTAGAGTTTATTTATGCATTTTTATCCATGTGCTTGGGAATTGTGTTTGGACTCGAGGTCAGGGAACTGAGGCTGGCATGGAAACACAGCCTGCTCTGTGTGACTGAGGTATGAACCAGGATGACTCCGGAGTCACTAGAAGAGAACATTTCAGCTGTGACCCCTCATCCCCGGGTTCAGTGGATTCCTACATCATCCTGATATTCATGGAGTTAGAGAACCACGGAAGGGGTTGGGTTGGAAGGGACCTTAAAGCCCATCCAGCCCCACCCCTGCCATGGGCAGGGACACCTCCCACTGTCCCAGGCTGCTCCCAGCCCCGTCCAGCCTGGCCTTGGGCACTGCCAGGGATGGGGTGTGATATTCTCTGCTCAGGTAGGATTATCTACCATTCCATGGACACACTCCATCCTAAATTCACAAATTACAGCAAACACAGCCCCGTCCTTCCCAACCACACCAGTGCAGTGCTCTGGGAGTGTAGGAACATCCAAACCTTCCTCTAAATGAACTGCTGAAGAGGAAAACCAGGAAGACTTGAGAGGTGCAATTATAAAGTTGGAGCAAGTCCAGATGAGAGCACAAAGCTGCTCGAGGGCTGGAGCCCCTCTGGAGCCAGGCTGGGAGAGCTGGGGGTGCTCACCTGGAGAGGAGAAGCTCCAGGGANAGGCCATGGCACAGGGTGCCCAGAGCAGCTGTGGCTGCCCCTGGATCCCTGGCAGTGCCCAAGGAGCAGCCTGGGACAGCGGGAGGTGTCCCTGCCATGGCAGGGGTGGGAATGGATGGGCTTTAAATTCCCTTCCCAGCCAACCCATTCCATGATTTATGAATATGCAGAATGTTGATGACTTCCCATCCTGCACTGCAAACCCCTTTACAACAACCCTACAGACACGTACCAGAGTAGGTGTAAAGTGTTTGTTAAATAAATAATCACCTCTGCTGGAGTATTTTCGCCAGAAAAAAAAATGCTCAACAACAGAGCTCAGACTCTCCAGGAGAGAGCTAAAAGCCTGATTTTCCTGAAAAACAAACAGAAAAATTACCAAAAGATGAAGGCATCCCATGATTTAATGGCATCACTTCAAACAACAGCACTGCCTGCAGTCAGGCACAAAGCAGGGAGACCAAAAACGGCAATGATACATCACAAGTGGGGGAAAAAGGAAGTGTAAATGATGCAATAAAAAATAAACCACATCTTTGAGAGACTCCAGCTAAACAAGCGAGGGGCCACGCTTTGCATTCATTATCATTCCAGCAGCAATTCCCTGGAGCCCCGAGCCAGCAGCACCGCAGCACACACCAAAGCAGCAGGAAAGAGCATTTTAAGTAGGTCACCAGTAAATATGATCACGATGGAGCTTTTTTTGTTGCTGTTTTTTGTTTGCTGTCAGTCACTGCGGCCCTTAACTGAGGGAAATGCTGGAGAAGGAGGGAACTGATGGAACAGCAGCGAGGTGGGCAGAGTTCCAGGGAAAAATGTGTGGCAGCTTCCTGAAAGCAGCTGTGTACTCCTGGGATCACCACAGCACCACACACAGCTGCTACTGGGCTCCCAGTACGGAACTGGGTGCTTGGAGGAAGGATAAGGAATACGGGGAAATGCAGGCTGGGATTTCAAGGCCCGGGGATTTAACGGAATCAGAGCATTGTCCTCTTCCCTTTCAGATTTCTTTTCCCACCTCTCAGGATTTCTGTGCTGAGGAAATCAACCTCAAAGCACCCACCCCAATGACTCCCTGGCCAGTTCTACAGTAGGGGCTGGGGGAGAAGGAAGGAAGGAAGGAAATGAGAGAGAAAGAAGGAAAGAGGGAAAGAAAGAGAGAGAGAAAGAGAGAGAGAAAGAGAGAGAGAAAGAGAGAGAGAAAGAGAGAGAGAAAGAGAGAGAGAAAGAGAGAGAGAAAGAGAGAGAGAAAGAGAGAGAGAAAGAGAGAGAGAAAGAGAGAGAGAAAGAGAGAGAGAAAGAGAGAGAGAAAGAGAGAGAGAAAGAGAGAGAGAAAGAGAGAGAGAAAGAGAGAGAGAAAGAGAGAGAGAAAGAGAGAGAGAAAGAGAGAGAGAAAGAGAGAGAGAAAGAGAGAGAGAAAGAGAGAGAGAAAGAGAGAGAGAAAGAGAGAGAGAAAGAGAGAAAGAAAGAAAGAAAGAAAAAGAAAGAAAGAAAGAAGGAAAGAAAGAATTGGGAAGAAACCAAACTGCCCTTTGGAGCTCTGGGGAGCATCATGTGCTGGGCAGGGATGGGACAGAGATGGGAGAGGGAGAGGGAGAGGGTGGATGCCTGTGGAGGAGCTGCCTCCTCTTGGCTGTGCTGGGAGGCCAAGGCCAAGGGAGGGACGGCCAAGCCCAGCAGAGCATCACCAGCGCAGAGAGCCCCAGCCTGAGCGGCCACTCCCCCTGCAGGACGATGCCCCATTCCCAAAGCCCATCCCCTGCCCCCTCCCTGCCCACGGCACTCCTGGATCCAGTGTTTGGCACAGGATGCCACTGGCTCCAAAGCAGGACCCCACGTTTGGGTGGTCACTGCCCCCAGCCCCACACGGCCTGAGCAGCCCTGCCCCGGCTCAGCCGGAGCTGCAGCTGCAGAGGGGAGAGAAGGGGGAACAGAGGGAGCAGCACGGAGGCACCAGCTCGGGGTCACTGTCAGCTGCTGCTGTTTGACACCCGGGTTCAAACCTGTCCAGTCCTGCCCCAAGAACCAAAGCAGCACTCCACACCAGCACTCTGCCTCCCAGGCTTGGCTGGAGGAGCCTGGGAACGGCCCAGCGCTGGCCCTCAGGGCCACAAGCAGAGATGGACATTTAGAAAGTGATGCTGCTGGAAAGCTGGAGCATTTCAGGAGTTTTCTGGAATATCTGGCTCTCCTCCACACCCGGTGCATACCCAGAGCTCCCTCCACCCCAGCACTCCCCGTTGGTGGGAAGGAGAAGAGGCCAATGAGAACAGAAAAACTCCTCCACCTTGGAGGCAGAGCCCAGCGTGGGATGGATCTGAACGTGGAAGCACGGGGTGCTCCTTGGGCTTTTCCTAATTCGGTTTTTATCACCTGAATTGCATTTCCCTCTCAGCACCGCAGCTCCCAAATGAAATCCTTGAAGGAAAGGATGAATTGAAATGGGATGAAATCTGTAGTGAAAGCTGCTCCCTGCACACCCATTCCAGCCACAGCCCTGCAACAAACCCCAAACTCCCCAAGGAGCTGGACCTGATGATCCTCCTCGGTCCAGATCAGGATATTCTGGGATTTTGTGATCCCATGATGCTCCTTTTGCCAACTACTTATCAACCCAGTGAGTGTCACACAGAGAAAATGGCTCATTGTTCTCCCCTGGGCAGGAGCTGTGGCCGAGCACCCTGGACATGCTGGAAGCAGCTCTGATTGCAGGAACCCCACAGGGACCCCCAGGAAACAGCAGGAACCCCATGGGGATCCCCAGGAAGAGGCAGGAATCCCACATGGAACCCCAGGAGAAGGCAGGGACCCCACACAGACCCCCAGGAGAAGGCAGGGACCCCACACAGACCCCCAGGAG
>VZRR01013129.1:27853-110449 GCA_013398015.1 Oreocharis arfaki | reverse complement strand
AGGAACCCCATGGGGATCCCCAGGAAGAGGCAGGAACCCCACACAGACCCCCAGGAGAAGGCAGGGACCCCACACAGACCCCCAGGAGAAGGCAGGGACCCCACACAGACCCCCAGGAGAAGGCAGGTTGTTCCTGTGTGCCCAGAGGATGCCCTGAAGCCTCCTCAGAGCAGGAGATGTGGCTGCAGTGGGATGGGGCTGGGCTGGGTGAGGAGGGCAGTGCTGGAGCCACTCCTTGGAGCACTGAACACCAGGATGGGGATGTGGCAGCCCTGGCAGCAGCTCGGGGCTGAGCCTGTGCTGAGCTGTCTCCCCACACATCCCCACACTCGGTGCTGTGCTGCAGAGTCCCAGCTCCCAGGGAACCCTCCCAGGCTGCACAGCCCTGCCCTGCCCCAGCAGCCTGCTGCCAGCAGCACTTTTCCAGGGCAGACCCTTTAAGGTGACATTTTCCACCATGGAATCATTATTTTTTTTTAAGCACCTCGAAGGGATCCCACAGCTCGGAGCCCAGCATGGACAGAAACTGGGAATAACACAGCTCCCAGAGTGGAGTGGGAGTGGGACAGGCACGAGCAGGATCCTGTCACCACTTCTGGTGGGGAGAGGAGCCCAAATTCCAGCTGGCTCCTCTGCGTGGGATTTATCCCAGAATCCCAGGATGAGAAGGGACCTTAAAGCCTCCCCAGTGCCACCCCTGCCATGGCAGGGACCCCTCCCACTGTCCCAGGCTGCTCCCAGCCCTGTCCAGCCTGGCCTTGGGCACTGCCAGGGATCCAGGGGCAGCCACAGCTTCCCTGTGCCAGGGCCTCCCCACCCTCACTGTAAAAAGCTTCTTTATTTGGGGAAAAAATTGGGGGGAAAAAAATTGGGTTTTCCACACCAGCACTCCCCTCTGGCTTTTTTCCCCCTCACTCAATTCAGCACTAAAACATCCCATTTGGATAATAAATGATTACACCCAGCTCTGGGCAAGAGCAAAAGCTCTCAGCCTGACTCCAGGAACAAAACAGATTCACAGGAAATTTGCCTCGGCTCATCCTCAGTGCGTCTGCTTTCAAAAGGGGGAAAAAGGCAATGTTTGAGCAAATCAAAAGTGATTTAAGGATCTGAAGGGCTGAAACGAAGCCAACCCATTGAATCTCACCACAAAATTACCATAACTGCACTTATGCAAATCTTTCTTATATTAGACAAAAAACCCAACACAGCTTAATTTGGGAACTCGGCAGAGCAAAGGGGAAAGAGGAGAGCCATGGACCAAACACACTCAGAAATCTGGGGAGGAAATGCCAACCTGGCGTAGGAGGATTTGTAAGGAGAGCAACACTCCAGGCTCAGTAGATTAAGTTGAGCTACTTCACTTTTACACCAGGAACATGATTTTTTCCCCAGCCTGCTTTACAGCACGAGCCTTAAACCTTCAGCTCACAGATTCAGTTCTGTATCTGTAGCAAAAAACAAAATAAAAGCTCTAAAATCTGTCAAGAAATAAACAGTTTCGCCTTGTTTTTCTAATACAGCCCCATTTAAATTCAATTTATTTGACCTCAGCTTCAGAAGGAATAGTTGGGAGCCAATATTTTTGCCAAATATTTAGTATCTAATTGAGAAAGTCCTCAGACATTTCCAAAAATGCCAAGCCCCAAGCTCAGGGTCTTCAGCACATCCAGATTTTATCACTGAGATCCTCCACACCATCCAGAGAAAACCCAAACCCAATCCTCCCCTCAAAGGATGACATTTGAGTTCTGTGAAGAATCACCCACTAGAATCACTAAAGAGACTGAAGTCACGGAACAGAATCATTTTCTGGGATCCCAATGACCTCTGAGAGAGCAGTCACAGAAACACCAAAGCCTCGTGGGGAACAACTCAAACCTGAGCTCAGGAGATGCAGTGAGCTGGGCCAGAGGAGAACGGGAGGAAAGGAAGCTGAAAAGAGCAATTTTGGCTCTGCTGAAGATGCCACAGAGCAGAAGAGCAGGAAAGCTTTGTTCATGGGAATTTTCATGATACTTTGGTTTATGTAAGAATGTAAAAGGTGGCTGGAATATTTTTGATGAGGCTTATCAAATATCCAATACATTAATCAATATCAAAATTTAATATTCTCTTGAATATTAAATATTTAAGAGAAAAATCCATCTTTTCCTTATTGTTTCAAACATGGCCAACCTACTGATCCTCTTTATTTTATTAAATTTCCATCTCTCTGAAAATATTAAGGCCTTGAAGACCATTGCTGTCCTCATTTTTACAGAAACCTCTTTGGGATTGATCCTCAGAACTCTCTCCAAACTGAAGGAGTGCAGTTAAAAGGCAAAGCTTTTCCTAAGCTTGGCTCAGGGTCTGGCCCATGGAGCACATCCAGACCTTTATTGGGAATTGGCTTTTTTAGTGTGGGAAACCAAGGTGGGAAACCCAGCCTGGAGTGCCTCACTGGGAACAAAGGGGCTGCACAGCTCCTGGGAGTATTTTAGTCCCTCTCCGTGGTTCCCGTTGGCTCCTTCAGGCCCTGGAAGGTCACACTGAGGTCACCTCTGGTCTCCTCTCCAGGCTGAACAATCCCAGCTCTCCCAGCCTGGCTCCCAGCAGAGCTGCTCCATCCCTTGGATCATCCTGGAGCCTCCCCTGGACTCCCCACGAGCCATTTTTTGTGAGCAGCTCCTGGTGCTGCCAGCCCGGCCCAGCCCCTTCCCACATCCCAGGAGGACACAGGGACCAGGTCTGGGCTGGGATCCCCCAGCAGTGGGAGCTGCACATGTTGGGAGCTCTGTGCTGCCACCAAAATCCATCTGTGCCCATCTGGGTCCAAACCCGGCTGTGCAGCAGCTCACGGCTGCCCACCCACGGGATTTTCGCTCTCCAGGAGCTGCTTCCCAACCCAGCACCCTCTGCCTCAGCACAGGATCCGCCAGGCCCACGGCACCAATCTCAACCCCCTCCCCAGATCAACCCAGAACGTCCAAGGTTTCTGTGGCTGAGCTTTAGGACGTTCCCAGTGCCCGGCCCTGGTGCCAGGGCAGCTGCTGTGGCAGCCGAGCTGTGCCAGCCTGGCAAGGCTGCAAGCAGAGCCCAGGATGGGCAGCCAAGGCTGGGCCATCTGCTCGGGGAGCGAGCGGCTCCGGAGCTGGGCTGGGGGGAAGGAACCCAAGATCAGCACCACGGACACCCCTCACACAGAACCCCTGGGGCTGTGGGGGCACAGCTGGACACAGACTGGCCCAGAAACCCTGTCCTGGGCTGACCCCACAGCACGGGCACCAGGGGACAGGGATTATCCCCTCTGCCCTGCTCAGGTGAGCTCTGCCCACCTGCAGAGCTGCCCCAGCCCCGGGGCCCAGCACAGGAGGGACCTGGAGCTGTGGGAGAGAGCCCAGAGGAGGCTCCAGGATGATCCGAGGGATGGAGCAGCTCTGCTGGGAGCCAGGCTGGGAGAGCTGGGATTGTTCAGCCTGGAGAGGAGACCAGGGGTGACCTCAGTGTGACCTTCCAGGGCCTGAAGGAGCTGCAGGAAACATGGAGAGGGACAAGGGATAAGGGATGGAGGGACAGGACATAGGGAATGGCTTCCCACTGCCAGAGGGCAGGGATGGATGGGATATTGGGAAGGAATTGTTCCCTGGGAGGGTGGGCAGGCCCTGGCACAGGGTGCCCAGAGCAGCTGTGGCTGCCCCTGGATCCCTGGCAGTGCCCAAGGCCAGGCTGGATGGGGCTGGGAGCAGCCTGGGACAGTGGGAGGCGTCCCTGCCATGGCAGGGGTGGCACTGGAGGGGCTTTAAGGTCCCTTCCAACCCAAACCATTCTGGGATTCTGTGATTTTGGGATGCAGCAGAGGACTTGGGGCTGTGTTTGTACCACCCAACACTTTTTAGGAGACACTTCCTGCTTCTGTCAGGTTGTTGATGGGGGCGGGGTGATGCTTCATGGAATCACAGAATCATTAAAGCTGGAAAAGACCTTGAAGATCATCAAGTCCAACTGTCAATCCAGCACCACCACCGTGCTCATCACTCAAGTGCCACATCCACGGGGGTTTTGAACATTTCCAGGATAAAAAAGGTGTGGATTCGTGTCAAACTTTCCCAGTGCTGAATGAATGCCGAGAGCTTTGGTTCAAGATTGAAAATAAGAATTTGTGATAATGAACGCACTGAGCACAGCCCAGAGCCAGAGAAGGAAGAGATTTGTAAGATGAGAAACTTGCATTTTCCTATTCCCACATCACTACCTGTGCTGGAGGAAAGCCCCACTTCCCAGCACCAAAAGGGAAGCTGGACTGGGAAGGGAGGCTGTGGGATGCAGGAATTCCAGATCCTTGGGGGGGATTTCCTTAATTGTTTCAATTTCTGATCATAAATGTCTCAAGGAGAGCAGGGAGCTGGACAGAGCCTCATAAAATGACACAGAAAATGTTAAGTGCTCTAAAATATGAAAATGTTCATATTTAGGGGTCTGGGGCTTCTGAAACCCTGAGGGAGGAGAAGGAGGAGGAGGAGGAAGAGGAGGAGGAGGGCCTTAGATTTTCTACTCCAGGACTATCTCACCTCTTCTGACAGTCTCAATGCTGCTTTTTTCCCCCAGACCACAAGTAAGTCCAGTTCACCCTGGTGCTTTAGCTTGTCCAAGGAGGGAAAGGATTCACCTGTTTAACCCAGCAGATCCTTTAGATGGAGGCAGGGAATGAATTGGGGAACTCAAAGAGCTCTGCAAAAGGTCAGCGAGAGCAAACGTCACACGGGGGGGGTGGGCTGGAGAGCACCTGTGGCCACTGGAGAGCACCTCTGGTCACTGAAGAGGATTTTTGGGTCACTGGAGATTTATTTCCACAGGAATTACAGTTACTGAGGAAACCTGGGTCCAAATTCCCAAAGTAATCCATGATTTTTAAGCGCCCTGGGGAAGACTTCCCAAACACAAAACAATTCCAGGAAACACCAAGTGACACCATGGGAATTTCAATCTCCTTCAGCACCTCAAGCCCCAAAAACTTCATTTCTACTCAGAGCTCCCTCCCAGGAGGACCCTGGACACGGAGCTTTAGCATCCAGGAGCTGCTTAGGGAAGGGAAAGCACCAAAGTTACACAGGAATGCTGGAATAAAGGATGAAAAGGAATAGAACTGAATCCTCTTTCCAGAGGGTTTTGGACAAAATTGGTGCTGACATACAACGGTAGCAGATTAGGAAAGGAAAAGTGGCCAATAAACCTCTCTGGACTCAAAGAAAGGCCATGAAATACAATAAATTGTTACTATTTATGTTATCAGACACAAGAATTGACTTCCAGATGCAGAGGCCAGGACTCAAATAAAGGATTCACACAAACTCATCAGCCTGGTGAGAGCCCAAACCCCCGCCTTGAGCTCGCTGTGTTCTCAATATCACAAACCCAGGACTGAGGGAGACAAATATTTTCTTCCATGTCAGGAACACACTGAGAAGTGTTACAAGAAGCTGCTTTTCCATGGGAATGTGAGCTGGGGAGGCTTCCCTGGCCAGGGACCCACTCAGAGGCAGAGGACGAGCAGGAGCAGTGGGAGGATGAGCTTTAAGGAAGGGAATGATCCCCTTCCCAGCTCCTTAATGAGCCCCCTTCCCACTGCACAAGTGCTTGGAAAAGCTCAGTTGCAACAAGAGTTTTCCAGGATGTTGAAGAATTAAACCAGAGACAGGGTCCCATCAGGGTGCTGTAATCCCACCTCTCCACACCCCGAGTCACTCAAAGCAACAAATCTTCCATTTGTTTTCCCAAGGAAAACTCATTCCTCAACCCAAGTTACAACTGTGAGATCGACAGAGGAATTACCAGAGAGGATTATCAGGGAATCATGGAATGGGTTGGCTTGGAAGGGACCTTAAGGATCATCCAGTCCCATCCCTGCCATGGGCAGGGACACCTTCCACTATCCCAGGTTGCTCCAAGCCCTGCCCAACTTCATAAACACCATAAATCAAAGCCTAGAACATTTTCTGAAGTCACAAAGACAAGCCAAGAGAATGAGGCAAATTTTTCCAGTTTGTTTTATTTTCCCATTTATTGTGTATATGGAAACTGTTTACTCCTTGCCACCGCCCTTCTGCAGGGTACTTGGTGCTTAAAAGCTGCTGCCTGTGGGTTCAGGCTCCCCCCAAATTCAGCAGAATTTGCCTAAAAATGGATTATGATTAAAAATGAAGGAGCCCCCTCAGCCCTGCCTGTGACGCCCTGTCAGCTCAGGGATCTCCTCAAAGCTGAAGTGACAGATTCATGTGATGCCAGGGGGTGCCACCCCTCCTCTGAGGGCAGGCTCTGCCCCAGGACAGAGTTCTTTCCTTGGGGAGAGGCTTTGGGAGCTGAGCTCGTGCTCTGGTGAACCACTTCGGCTCCTCCTCCTTCCTTTGTCCCAAAAATCCAACATTAACACCCCCATCATCCCCTCCCGACTGTCACTGGCTGCACAGAAGATGCTCCTGGTTTAGCTCCCTGAATCTCAGCAGTTAATCAAGGTTTCTACCAGAGAAAGGTAAACAGCTCTAAAAGAAAGGAACAATCCTAAACCGATTAAAATCAGCCCAGTTTTGATAGGAAGAAACATCTTTATATGAGAAATTGAAGGTTTAACCCCTTGCCTGATTGCTGGGCCTGAGCCAAAGGTTTGTCTCTCCACATCAGCGGAAAAAAATACCAAATAAAAAATCTTGAATCCATTTTAATCAAATGATTTGTGTTCCAGACCGGGCTCATCACTGAGCTGAGTATTTTTTTCCTAGACAATCAAAATCACCCCAAGCTGAATCTCCTCTGGCTTCGTTTACAGACAGCACCAAAAATGCACCAAACGCTCCTGCTCTCGCACAATGGGCTGAAAATGGGTATTTATGGGGTGTTTGTGCCCATCTCCCTGTCAAACCCCTGAAAATGGGTATTTATGGGGTGTTTGTCTCCATCTCCACATTCAGACTAAATAACAAAATCACCCCTCAGCTCCGGGAGCACCACCTCAAACCCCGCCCCTGAGATAAGGCATCATTTACACCCTCGCGCTTCCCCCTGTTTGCAGGAGCTTTGTTTGCCACCACCGGTGCAAAGAGCAAAACACCAGAAAAAATAATCTGTGAGTTCTTCTCTTTGCACCGAACAGACCCAAGCTCCCCAAAGCGCTGCAGGTGCGGGGAGGATTTCCCTGACAGTCCCTTCTGCAGCGCAGGGGGTCAGGGCAGTAACGCCTCACCCCCAGCTCCGAGCAGCTCCAGTTCACGGCTGAAGCTTTGAATACCAGGGAAGCAGTCAAAGTGCTCTTTTTTTTTTCCCCCCTAAAAAAGGCTTTTCTGAATGCCCTGAAGTGTCTCCTCCAGCCCCAGCTCAGCTTTGGGTTTCCCTACACCCACCCTAAGGGATAAGCAGCCTCTGGTGACCCCACCGAGGGGTGACCCCACCGAGGGGTGACCTCCCTGCTCCCCTCCCAGGCTCCTGCTCTGCTCAGAATTCAGCAGAAAAAGCTTTAATCCCAGCTGCATCCCTGTGTGCCAAGGGAGGCACAGAGGTGGTTTGGGATGTGCTTCCCCAGGCAAGTCTGGCTCGGTGTGGAAGCCTGAGAAAGCCGGGCCCTTCCACCAAACCTGCTTTTGAAAGGCTGAGGGCCCAGATTTCCCCCCAGTGTTTTTACACCCGTGCACATGGATGTACATACATAGAATTCCCTACATTTTACATCTATATAAACACATTTTCCCCCAATTCTTGCAGGTATTCTGGGCACTGGCACAGGGTGCCCAGGGAAGCTGTGGCTGCGCCTGGATCCCTGGCAGTGCCCAAGGCCAGGCTGGACGGGGCTGGGAGCAACCTGGGACAGTGGAAGGTGTCCCTGCCATGGCAGGGGTGGCACTGGGTGGGCTTTGAGGACCCTTCCACCCAAATGGATCCTGTGATCTGTGCCTATTTATGGATATACATGGACTTTCCCCAGTTTTGTGTATGTGATTTATGTATACATTCCACCTGCACGTGCCCATTCCTGGGTTACAGCGTCACACGTGCAGGTGACACTAAATCCAACACCCAAACCTCTCCATTTCCCCAACCAAAGAAATCACTGCCACCCCACTCATGCCATGGAAAGCAGGGATGGAGCTCAAGGACAGCACCTAGGGCAGGAGGAAGGGAAAGGCAGGGAATGTGATCTTCCTGAGGAACACCAGGAGCCCCGTGTGGAGCAGGACCTGGAGCCACAGCCCTGGGGCAGTGTGAGATCCCTCTGTGAGAGATCCCTCTGTGTGAGATCCCTCTGTGTGTGTGAGATCCCTCTGTGAGAGATCCCTCTGTGTGAGATCCCTCCGTGTGTGTGAGATCCCTCTGTGTGTGTGAGAGATCCCTGTCTGTGAGAGATCCCTCTGAGAGAGATCCCTCTGTCTGTGAGAGATCCCTCTGTGTGTGTGAGATCCCTCTATGTGAATTCCTGCCCCATCAGTACTGGAGCCAGCGCTCCAGGGTGAGGCCTCAGAACTAAGGAAAATGAATCCAGGGCACACTGATGATTAAAATTGGCTGACAGGTCCCAAAGCGCAACAGAAAATATAAAATTATCCTCAGGCAAGTGATTTTCTGCTGCAGTTCTGCAGGGATTGCTTTTGACTGCTCTTTTAACTCCCCCTTCCCTCCAGGAATCCTGGAAGGAACCCAAGGGCTGCGGCTGCACACAATGTGGGGATTAGGGAACAGAAAGCACCGGAGAGCAGGGCAGCGACTCCCTGATCCCAACGCGTGGGCAGCCAGACAGAACAAACCCTGCCTGCTCCCACAGGAAGGGAATCATCCCTGGGAGGAGGGAAACAGAGCCTGGGAACGGGATGGGCCTTGGGCACCTTGCCTGGAGACACCTGAGCTGCCTGAGCACCCCCAGGGATCAGATCACCCACACCGGGAGGACCCAACACAGGTGGGAGCCACAGCACAGAGAGAGCACAGGGAGGTGACAGAGCCACAGCACAGAGAGAGCACAGGGAGGTGACCACGGCTGGGTCATCTCAGGTGAAGGGCACCCAGAAAGTCCTCGGTGCCCTGCACTGATCACTCCAGACATCTTCTAGAACCTGAGCGGCTGTGAGGATGTAGAATGGAAAGGGCAAATACAACCCTCCCCTTCTACAGCCACCCCCTCTCCTCCAAGAGCTCCTCAGGTCCCTTTCTCCCGAGCCCCAGCACCTGCAGGGACACTGTGGCCACAGCCAGAGCTCCCAGGAGCTGTTCCCTGCCCTGGCAAACCCAGGATGAGGGCACTGAGCTCTGAGTTAACTGCAGAGCACCTTTGCTTCCTGCTGGGCACCAAGGGCAGAAACACGACCCAGATTTCACACACCCGCTCCTGCAAGGGACCCCTGGATTGTCCCAGCCATTCCAGGCACTCACTGGCTCCCAGCTCTCCTGGGCTCTGGCAGGAGATGCCCATCCCTGAGGTGGAGACAGCCAGGAAACTCCCAGGGGAGCTCAGGCTCATGGACATTGCTTTGCAGGCAGACGTGAACTTACTGTGGCCACTGCATCCAACACCTCATCCAGCTTCCCATCATTTCTGCTGGGAATTCAGCTGCATTGTAAGAAAACCCCAAATCCAGCTGACTTAGTGGAAGTATGACTCAAACTCCTGTGAACTCCATCAAACACAGTACAGATCACAGAAGCCTCATGTTAGTTTTCCACTGGATGAACACTTACTGTGAACCACAATCCCAAAGTAAGACAATTCCTACCAGGAATAACTCTTACAAGACACAGCTTCCTGAAGCTTTCATGGCTGATGCAAAGAAATGTGAACTCAGGCAAAACATTCCCAAATGTGAGGCCTTAGTGCCCAAAAGCAGCTGCAGATTGCAGCACTGAGAGAGGTCACCTCTGGAACTGTCCTGAAATGTCCAAGCTACTTCTTGCTGGAAATGTCCAAAATTCCCAAACAGACACGTCAGCACTGAAGTTCCCAGTTCAGAGAGTTTGGAATAAAACCCAAAACCTGATAGAGAGCATCTGAATGAGAAGATTTGGGTGTCCCCAGCACAGGTGACACCAGCAGCCTTCTCCTCCCCTTTCCTACCAACACAGAACTGCCCTGAATTCCCAGGATTTTATCACACAAAGTTAAAGGACCATTACCCACCACGCCCCCAGCCACGGGTGCCTCAGCCCTGCCAAAACCTCCCAGCAGGGATTCAGGAGGGGTGCTGAGATGGCTGGGAATTGCTTTTAATGTTCAGTGAGAGCTCCATAACCCACAGGAGCTGCTCCCACATCCCGGGTGGAGCAGAGCTCTTAAACCCCACCACGGGTGGGATCTTCCCCAGCAACTGAACCTTTAGGCTTGAGATTTTCCTGCTGGCTCCAGTCTTTGCTCCCAGCAGCAGCTCCTCAGGCAGGACAGGGAAACCCAACCCCTGCCAGAGGCACACGACCCGCAGCTAATCGCGGTTAATGAGGAATTCCCCCAGCGCCTCTCCAGCAAGGGGTCAGCTAATCCCATTCACTGACAGGAGCTTCTGACTCTGGGAAAATGGGAAGTGATAGAAAACAGGAATATTTCCTTCTGTTTTGATTTACAGATATTGCTTTGAAGAGGGAAACCATGACATTTATATATTTGGGAAACTAAATGCAAGTTGTCCTGTGCATTGCCCTTCATCCAGGAACTTTTACTGGATGATGGAGAAAAATGGGCTTCTAGGGCAGCTCTCCCATTTACCCAGCTGTAAGATTGGGTAAAAAGCTGAGATTTGTCATTTGAAGCACTAAAATAATGCTAATATTGTGTGAAGCGGAGCTGATCAGCACACAAATGTCTTTAACTGCCATTCTCCTACAGACAGGGATTAGATGAAGCCTAATTCTTCTCACAGAGAGAAATGTCACTGTTAAAAGCAGTGTAAGAAACTGCAAATCAGCAGTTTCCACCTTTAGGAGAGCAGTGCAATACTTCAGGTTGGACACAACATCCTTTGTTCAAATGAGCTTGGGGGACAGGTGACACAAGGGCTGCTGCTTGGGGGACCCACTCGAGCAAAGGAGCAGCAGTTCTGGGGAACTGGACACTGACCATGGGACCTGGAGTGTCACCAACAGTGCCACAGCAGAGACCCAGCAAGGCCCCAAGGAGCATCAGCCACCTGAGGGTGATGCTGGATGGAAGAACTCCAGGGACTCCCAGGATTCCCAAATGAAGTGCATTGCTTTACACAATCTCCTGAGCCTTGGAGAGCAGCTGCCTTTGAAATGAAATGGTATTTAGGGAAAAGCAAAACCAGAGAATGTTTCCTGTTGCTTTTCAGCACTGAACTTCCCCAGACAAATTATGCCAGTGCTGAGAACTCATTTCCAATGCACTCAGTCCCTGCCTCCAGCAGCACAGCCAGCCCTGAACTTCCCACCATGCTGCTGAGAGGGGGCTGCACCAGCACATTCTTCTCGAATTCATGGAAAAATACCCAGGACCTAAGGTGACCAAAATCCCCTCTTGTTTTCCTGCCACTCACAGCTCTGGATGCAGATTTCCCTATAAAGACTCCACTTTGTCAGTCCTGTGGAGCTTGGGAACAGCAAAGCCCAGGCTGTGTGTGCTGAGCAGCATCATTCCTCCTGGGAATCTCCTCTGGAGGAGCCAGGGAACAACCCAAAGGTCTGCTCACCCCACACCCTGCTTCTCCCCAGAGTCCCTTTCTGTGCCTGCAGTGCAGCCACTGCCTGGTGCTGGTGTGGGCAGCCTGGAATTCCCTCCTGGGATCCAGGTGACTCTTGCTGCTCCAGCTGCAGCTCCAATCCCAGATATCCCCATAGCTGATCAGCAGCTTTGGCCCAGGGATGTGCACGACAGACTTCAGGGAGCAGAGATGACATTTCACAGCTCAGGAAATAAATCACCTGCTGGTACTGGGGCAGGGGGGCAATCTGAGCAAAGAAAAGCTCCAGCTTAATTTTAAACATGCAGAGTTTGGCTGTAGGAAGCCTTCAGGAGCCATTGTGACACACTCCAAGGGCATCTTCAGAGGTATTTGTCCCCCAGACACCCGTGGCTGTCACACACATACAGGGAAGGCAGAAGAGGCAACAAAGTGCTAGAGGTAAAAAGTGTGTCCCAAAAATGCCAGGAGAAAAGGTCCCTCTGGTATCCTGGGATTGCAGTGAAGTACCACAGCCCAGCTGGAGCCCAGCCCCACAGCGACTCCAGGCATGAGCTGGCACTTTAGGATGGGTGTCCAACAGCCCCAAGCCCAGCACTGACCTCTTGAAGTGACTGGCCAGGACTCCCACGAGCTCCCCGATCCTGCTGTCGTTGGAGGGGTCGTTGCTGAAGAGACAAACGATGAGATCCTTGCTGTCTTTGGTGTGGAACACCACGAGCTGGTCCTTCCCATTGGAGACACTCAGCCCCACCAGCTGAGGAGACAAAGGGAGAACAGTGTTGGGTGTGCTGATACAAAAACGTCGATGCCCCTGGATCCCTGGCAGTGCCCAAGGCCAGGCTGGACAGAGCTTGGAGCAGCCTGGGATAGCAGAAGGTGTCCCTGCCCATGGCAGGGGTGGCACTGGATGGGCTTTAAAGTCCTTCCCACACAAACCATTCCATGATTCCATGATTCCCTGTGCCTTTGCTACTGCCAGGCTGCTTCTCTCCTCTCCAGGACGCTCCCAACCTCCACCGCAGAGCTGAGCGAGGTGGGTGCTCCCCCAGCAGCTGAGTGAGGTGAAGCCACAGCAGCTTTGTGGGATTCAGAGTCTGGGAGGTGTGAGGGAGGGTCCCCACCCAGCCCGGGATGGCTCCGAGCAGCTCCTGTGCCACTGCTGTGCCCCTCTCCCTCCCCAGGGCCCTGGGGCACGGCCAAGGACGGCACCAGCTGCTCTCCCAAGAGCCCCAGGTAAAAGCTCTCCCCAAAAGCTCCCCTGGGTGACACCACTGGGTCCCACATTAACCAGGAGGCTGCCCAACAGCATCTTCAAACCCACACACGCTGGGAAACCAAAGGGGTCTGATGGCCTCAGGTTGTGCCAGGAGGGGGTGAGGTGAGATACTGGGAGAATATTCACTGAAAGGGGTGTCCAGCCCTGGCACACCTGCCCAGGGCAGGGGTGGAGTCTCCACCGCTGGAAGTGTCCAAAAAACGAGTGGATGTGGCACTGGAGGACGTGGTTTGGCGGTGCTGCTGCTGGAGTTGATGATTTTAAAGGTCTTTTTCAACATGAACACCTCTGTGATTTGCAGGTAACACAAGAATTCAGGAAGAATTTGAGTTGCAAACCCTGCAAAGCCACAATGATTCCCACGTCTAGGCACGGATAAGGTCTGGCTGTTCTGACAAAATAAAAAGGTGCAGGGGTTTGGTTTGGGCTTTTTATTTTCTGGCATTTTCTTTTTCTCTGTTAAGTAACTGCACTCAGCTCACCAAAAGCTTTGTCATCACCTCACCAAGGAAAAGCAGGACATTTTTAGGAGGGGCAGTCTGGGAGCACAGGTTACTCAGATGAATATTAGAGAAAGCAATTAAACGATCTGTGCTGGGGAAACAAAGTGGAAGGAGGGCAAAAAAAGCCTCAAAAGGCAAGTACAGCAAAGCAGAGAAAGGAAAACAGAACAAAATAAATAGAATATAATAAATGGGATAAAATAATAGAACATAATAAATGGGATAAAATAAATAGAATGTAATAGATGGGACAAATAAATAGAATAAAATAGAATAAAGTAAATGAAATAAAATAAAGTCAATAAAAGTGAAAAGATGATGACTACAGAGAGAACACAGAGGACTTTCCCTGTCCATTAAAGGGCTCCTTTGAGCCATCCAGGGATTTGCAGAGAGAAGCCCCATTCCCCTACAAGGGAGAGGCACCCACAAAACCATTTTGTGAAATATAAAGTCTCATTATTCCCTTGTTTAAAGGAAGAGGTTCCTGTGTCCCCCAGAGCCTGTGTGAGCACCAGTCCAGCTGGAGATTCCCCACTCCTTTCAGCCCATGGATCCCTCGGGCTCAGGCTGCTCCCTGGGTTTGCCTCAGCAGCCACAATGTGCTATTTCCAAGGAAGCTGCTCCAGCAGCTCTGGATGCCTCACAGATCCCAGAAAAGCCCAGCCCAGCCACAGCAGCGTGGTTTGGGCCCTATTTTCGGGATGAGACTCCACACGAGGTCCAGTCCCTGGGATTTTGTTGGTTCATTACCCCAGGAGCTGAAGGACAGCAGCTGCTGCTCCTGGAACCCCGGGCAGGGCCCTCCTGCCACCAGTTCCACCAGCACAGGTGGAGTTTATTCCCTGTTCAGGCTATTCTGGGGTTGTGAAATGCTTTCCAAACAAGCTCCACTTCATGCACAGGCATTAACAGCTGCCTGGCTTTATAGTGTCCCTTAAAATTAATTTGCATGCTTAAATACCCTCCTGTGAGCACAATAGCACCACAGGGACTGCTGCCATCAAGGTTTTAAATGTGCAGCGAGTGTGAAAGATGAACAAGTCGCAGTGTCGGATTTGAAAAGGCAATTTAAACATTAATTATTCAACAGAACCCTGTTAGGAGGCCAAGAGCCCTTCAAAATCTTCCCATTTCACCCCTCCCCACGAGACTCCGTGAGCGAATAAACGCAACACAAAAGAAATCATTTCAGAGAAGGTGCTTATCTCAGTATTTACCAACACTAATATTGGCCCTGCTTGAAGAGCAGGAAAAATCCTCAGCTTCTGCAGAACATCCTTTATTATGTTCACCACTGGAGGGGAGAGGTGGCTGCAAGAGCCTTTCTGCTGCTCGGGTGCCTTTTAATTCCTCTCAGCCATTACCTGTTTGGTTCTAATTCAGGTAAGAACAAGAAGGTCACTGTGTATTGGTACTCTGAGGCAATGCCAGAGCACTGGAATATGGAAAATGCACACACAGAACCCCCCAAAGCAGCTTCTCCACAAGGAGAAACCAGCAGGGCTGACAGGGAAGCTGTTGTTTGTCATGTGCAGGGAATGACACATTCCTCACCCAGAGCTATGGGATGGTTTGGGTGGGAAGGGACCTTAAATCCCATCCAGTGCCACCCCTGCCATGGGCAGGGACACCTTCCACTGTCCCAGGCTGCTCCCAGCCCTGTCCAGCCTGGCCTTGGGCACTGCCAGGGATCCAGGGGCAGCCACAGCTGCTCTGGGCACCCTGTGCCAGGGCCTGCCCACCCTCACTGTAAAAAACTTCTTCCTTCCATGTGAGCCAAACCAAAGCTGGTTTAGTTCCCAGCCCTTCCCCCTGTCCCAGTGCAGAGCCTGGCACCGAGCAGGGACAGGAGGGACTCCAGCCGTGGCAAACCTGGCTGTGGGCGATGGGGAGCGATTTCCTCAGCTGAAAACAAGTTTGTGTCTGTAGCAGCCATCAGCTGACTGTCTCCAGTGAGATTTCCATGGAAACACCACCCCTGAGGATGCTGCTGTGCTGACAGGGTGCTTTGAAACGCTGACAGGGAGCAGCAGAGGGAGCAGGCAGAGGATTCCAGCCGGGTTCACCTCTGTGCGTGGGAAGGACGCTCTCTCTTCCCAGGAACGCTCATCCAAACGTGGGACGGGGCTGCTCCGTGGATACACATCTCAACTGTGTCATCATTGTCCATTTGCTCTTCAAAAAACCTTCAGAGCATTTCAAACAACTGTTCTTTTCCCAAAAAGGAAGGAATTTCTGTATCACTGATCAGCTCCTTCCACTGCCTCCCTCACGTGGTGGAAGGGCTCCCATGGAAGGGGGGATCTGGCACAGAAAAACAGGGGAGAGTGTGCGAGGCAGCTCGGAGTGGCAACACAACACAAATATAAACATCAGGTAACAAACATAAAACATAACTACAACAAGGAACAAACAACTGCTCTGTAGGACTGACTGTTTGCCAGAGGTAAATCTGAGAAATCCTGGCAGGAAAAATACAAATGAAGTGGCTTCAAACTGGAAGAGAGTAGGTTTAGGTTGGATATTAGGAAAAAATTGTTCCCTGTGAAGGTGGGCAGGCCCTGGCACAGGGGGCCCAGAGCAGCTGTGGCTGCCCCTGGATCCCTGGCAGTGCCCCAGGCCAGGCTGGACGGGGCTTGGAGCAGCCTGGGACGGGGGGAGATGTCCCTGTCCATGGCACGGGGTGGCACTGGGTGGGATTTAGGGTCTCTTCCAATCCAAATTCAACTCCATGATTCTATGAAATACTTTGTATCCTGTGTATGAATCAAAGACACCCCAAATCCTCTCCTCCTCTCCCTTTCTTGCAGCTCGGGGGGCTCTGGATCCATCAGCAGGATCAGTGCCCACCCCAGCCCCCAGAGCAGCCCAGCTGGGCACGGGCAGGGCTGGGGCTGCTCCCAGGGCTGCAGGGCAGGAGGAGCAGGTACAGCGAAAGGCTGTGGCCAACAGAGCTGCAATTTACACCACAGAACTTACCAAAGCTTCTTTGAATCAAATTTCCACCCTGGAATATTACCCTGACACCTGTTTGGGTCAGCAGAGGATCTCCTGGACCCATCCCTCCTGTGCTGAGCACTCCAGGACCCCTGGAATACCAAGGACTCCTGCTCAGGTCAAAGGAACTGGCCCAGAACCCCCTTGGTTGGTTACTGAAGGGAATAACTGCAGATCTACCAATAAAACTGATTTATATCTGCAGAAATGTGAGAATTCTCAGAGCAAGACACCTGCCTGCACAGCTCATTAACTGCTCTTGTCCTGAGGAGCTGCAAAGCAGCCACACAACCAACACTGAGCCAAAAATACAACCACCATTGAGCCAAACCACAGCCAAAACACGGCCAGCACAGGACCAGCACACAGCCACTCTGTAGGAATGGATATTCTACCTTAGATACACTTTTTTTGGTGAAAAAGCAACAATTACTGACATTTCTTAGTAACAGATATTCTCTAAGTAACCTGAAATTGTACCTGACTTGCTCATCTCTAGTTTTTCAGGCATTAAGGATTTCAGAGGGAAATGTTCAGGTGACCAACAATGACCTGGTCTTGTGCCATTGTAAATGTACAGTCTGCACCTTGACACCCATCAGGCACACAGGTAAAGCAGCTATTGTTCTAAACCTGTGATAAACACAGATTTATGTCTAATTAGCCCTGCAGTCAGTGAATTTCAGTGACCTGGACAATTTGGTTGAGGTAAGAAAGGAGAAACCAATAGTGAGAAACCCTGATGGACAAAATCTCACCTTGTCCATGTCACCAAAAAACACCTGTCTGGGAACACCTGGAAAATCAGGTGTGGAAAACCCCTTTGCCAAAAGGCTGTGGCTGTGTGAGTGTCTGAGCTCTGCTGGGAGGCTGGGGGTGTTCACACCCCGGTTTGCACGGGCACACAGCCCCTGGGCACACAGCAGGATGTGCTGCCAGCCCCTCTGAGCCCGGAGACACCAGCACTGGGACAGAACAGCAGCCAGGAAAAGCTCCCGCAGCTGCTCAGGGCAGCTTCCTTTCAAAACAAGAGGCACTGCCATGGAGACACTGCCTGCTGCAGCCAGGGCTCCTGCTGGGAGCAGCTACTCCATGGATACGCCGTGCTGGGTGCCCAGCTGGGGCTGATGCCCAGCAAGGGGGGCAGGAGGAGACTCTAAACACAACATTATGGATGCAGCCAGAGCTAATCATTCCCTCCACATCTGCAGATGAGATTTCACCCTCGCCCTAATCCCATCCCTGCCCTCCCAGCAATACAGAGATGCCAGGTTTGTCATTTCTGCAAATGCAAACATCCCAACGAATCTGTGCAGGGCATTTCCCAGCAGCCAGGCAGCTCTGGAGGTTGGAGATAAGCAGAGCACTGTCACCTCGGGCTGAGGGAGACAGGCAGGCAGCTGAATCCCTGCTCCAGGATGCCGGGGAGCAGAGCTGAGGTGCTGCCCACCCCCTTCCATCCCTGATAATCCACTGCCTCGGCCCTGGCAGCTGCACCCCGCCACCCCCAAGGCCAGAGCTCGCCCTAATTCCGAGTTTAGCTTTGGTAAGATTCACATTCAACGTGAACAAATGTAAAAAAATATAAATAAATGAATTCAAGCACGACAGGAAGGATCAAACAAACCCTCAGAGACACAGGAATAGTGCCATAAGCTGCTGTGAAGTGCCAACCCCTTCTGGGGCCAGGATCCTGCACACAGCAAAGGAAACCGAAACAGGGAGGGAGCAGAGAAGTGGAAGAGGCAGTTTGGGGTTTAGCTTTTATTTTATGCACCAAAATTAAAAGCTGGTATGATCAGAGAATCATGGAACCATGGAATATCCCGAGCTTGAAGGGACCCACCAGGACCATCCAACACTGTCCCTGCCCAGGACACCCCAACACTCCCACCCTGATGCTCTGGTGTTGCAATAACTGCACTATAACTGATATAAAGACATTAAGTACATTAAAAACTGCAACCCAAGGACTTTTTCCATTTTATGGACATGAAAATGGAGCTGCAGAGTAAAGACACTGCCCTGAAAGAGCCTCAAAGGAGGATCCCCAGTGTTGTACTCACATTGTAGAGGGGGATGGTCTTCATCACCTTGTACTGCTTCATGGGGTCCATCTTGTACAGGTGTCTGTCAGTGATGAAAATGGCCCTGTCCTCCACCTTGTTAAAGCGATTCACCTGCACAGAAACACCTTGTCAGTGCCACTGCTCACTGCAGGAGCACAGGAGAGGAAACTGCAAAGTGCCAGACTCACTCAAAAATACCCCAAACTCACACAAAAATACCCCAAACTCACACAAAAATACCCCAAATTCAACTCACACAAAAATACCCCAAACTCACACAAAAATACCCCAAATTCAACTCACACAAAAATACCCCAAACTCACACAACAAACACCCCAAAACCACACAGCTCCTAAACAGGTTTTCTCCTCAGATCTTGGACCAGTGAAAAGGGAACATGGTCCCTGTAATCCCATTTCACAAACAGAGAAATGCAGAGTCTCGCAGGAGCAACATTCCCAGTTATCCAGCAGAGCTGTGGCACCCTGGGAAATCCCAGGGTTTCACTCAAACCCAGGACAGATGCTTCCCCCAGCCACGTTCAAGCCCACGTGGAGCCCAGTCCAGGGCTGTTGTTCCCACAATATCCACGTGCCTTTGGCACCTCAAGGGTTCCATGGAGAATCCCTGCCCTGCAGAGCCCAGGCTGCTCCAGGGGCTGGCACAGTCCAGACCTGAGGCTTTGGGCCATCCTTGTTCTGTGTCCTGTCCCTCCAGCCCTTGTCCCCAGTCCCTCTCCAGCTCTCCTGGAGCCCCTTTAGGCCCTGCAAGGGGCTTGGAGCTCTCACTGGAGCTTCTCTTCTCCAGGTGAGCACCCCCAGCTCTCTCAGCCTGGCTTCAGAGCAGAGGGGCTCCAGCCCTTGGAGCATTTCCATGGCTCTGGATGTGCTCCAGCAGCTCCACCTCAGCCAGGCTGCTGGATGCCCCTCAGCACTGAACACTCACCAGGGAGAACGCAAAGTTTTGTCAGAAGTGTGTAAGAAAGTAGGACACAGAGCAGAAAATCGTTTTTCACTGAGGCACAACCAGAGCCATCAGTGTATCACAGTCACTGAGATATTTATTAATCAACTGAGAAGGGGAGACAAGGGTAAGACGTGACGAGGAGGATGAACATAAATAGGATTTTCCAGGGTGAAATCAGGCGACAAACGGGAGAACTTAAATATCCTCAGTCAGGAGGCAGCAGAGTGACAAAGTTCAGAGCAGATAAAGGCAAAAAATGCAAATTGGGGAGCTCTGTGACAGCTTTACATTAACAGCACCGACTCAGAAAAAGCAACTGAGGATGGTTTCAGACAGCTCTGGGGAGATCTTGGCACAAAGACACAAGGCAGCTCGGAGAAAGCAGAATGTTGGCATAGGCAAGGAGTAACACAGGAATAACGTCCTGGGAGCCATGGGCTCACCTGGAATAGCCTGTGAAGGGTGGTGAGTGTGGAGGAGACTCCTTCAGAGAAGGCAAACAACACGACCGAGGGCCTGGGAAGTCTCACAGGAAAAGATGCTGAGTAACCAGGATTATTTTAGGAAGCAGATGAATGGGAGAGAAAAGCCTAAAGGCTACGAAACACTGAATGGCCCTGAGAAAGTAGGTTAGGAGTGCCTGGTTAGGAGTGCCTGGTGCCACATGTCGGGTGCAGGATCTGGGGCAGCTCTGGGCTCCCCACGCTCCAGGTCCTGGGAGCTGAACCAAAGTCCAGCCCCTGGGGCTGGACCTGCCCCTCAGAGCTCAGATCGATGCTGGGGGCATTGATTTGCTGTGATTTGTTTGAAGGGTCTGACACACTGAACGCTCCCTGTGCACTGCCATGACCCTGCCTGGCTGCTGTCCCTGCCCACCCCCAGCCCTGAGCCCTGGTGACAAAGGGAGCAGATTTGTGGTGCTGTGACACCAGAGCCACCCCAGGGCAGGAGGTGCCATGGCTGCTGCATGGGAAGCAGAGATGGGAAGCACACTCAGCTTTCATGGAGTCAGAANCCCCCCCGGCTGCCCCCTCCTGTCAGGGAGTTGTGCAGAGCCACAAGGTCCCCCCTGAGCCTCCTTTGCTCCAGGCTGAGCCCCTTTCCAGCTCCCTCAGCCCCTCCTGGTGCTCCAGCCCCTTCCCAGCTCCATTCCCTTCCCTGGACATGCTCCAGCCCCTCAATGTCCTTCTTGTCCTGAGGGCTCAGAACTGACCCCAGGACTGGAGGTGCCCAGCAGTGCCAGCTCAGGGGATGGGCACTGCCCTGCTCCTGCTGCCACACTATTCCTGATCCAAGCCAGGTGTCCTTGGCCTCTGGCACACCTGGACTCACCTTCAGCCACTGGTGACCAGCTCCCCAAAGGTGTATTCCATGGCAATGGAATATTGTGGGAGTTCTACAGGCATGTTTAAAATTCCACTTATTTCTCGACTTCCCTCCTGGGTTTCAGTATTAAAATTCAGCTAAAGAAATGTACCAGCAGCTCACCTCACCTGAGGAGCAAATTCTCATGTCCTTCCAGCTCTTTCAAAGCAAAAGAAGCCTCAGGTGCCTCATGCACCTACAGTGCATTTATGGAAATAATTCCTGCTGTGGGTTAAAGTAAAAACTGTCACAGTGGGGAGCAGGTACAGAAGGGACTCAGACACCAGTGCAAATACCAGTCCTGGGCTTGGGGGAGTAAGGACAGGCCTTATGTTCTCAGCTTCAGCTCACTCCCTCCTGGAGAACAGCCCTTCCCAGCATTGTGTTCTCTGCACCTTCTGGGCATTCTGTATTTATATCTTGTTGATCCAAATGCGAATCAGTCCTAATTTAGCTTCTTGACAAGCTCCTGGGGGAAATGAAGGTCTGGCCTAGAGCTGAAAAATCTTCAAGGAAGTTTTTCAGGTCTCTGTCAGTGGCCTCTGGACACCGCAGGGCACCGGCCTTCGGAAGAGATGTTCCTCTCAAGGGAGCTCAGTGCCACAAGTGACAAGTGAAAAGTGGGAAGAAAAGCCTTATTCTAAAGGAAAAAAGGGAGAGAGTTGTTTCCTAGGTGATCCAACAAAATCTGGAGGTTTGCATGAAATATGCATTTGGTTTCTCCTAAGGCAAAAATGTTGAAAATTTCCTTTGAAAAAGTGAAGAGCACCACAATGCCCAGAAAAGATGGATTTTTCCATGGGCAGGACTGACCTGCTTCTACCTGTACCTACTGCAGGGAAGCAGCCACAGAGCCCATTCCCCTCCCTGCAGCGAGGCTTCAAAGCCTCTTCAGAACTCTTCTGTAAAAACTGGTCCAAACAGAGCCCCCCCATTCCTACTCAGCTCAAGCTGCTGAAATCAGGCCCCCACACAGGCAAAGAAAACTCTACCAGCAGCTCTCAAAACCTGGAGAGCAGTTCCTGGACAAATGTACTTCTTTAGAATTACTTGGAATCCCAGAATCACTGAGGTTGCAAAAGCCCTCCCAGCCCATCGAGTCCAAGCTGTGCCCGATGCCCACCTTGTCCCCAGCCCAGAGCACTCAGTGCCACATCCAGGTGTTCCTTGGACACCTGCAGGGATGGGGACTCCAAACCTCCCTGGGCAGCCCCTTCCAAGGCCTGGACACCCTTTCCAAGAAATTCTTCCTGATCTAGAACCTTCTAGATTCTTCCTGAAGAATTCATTAGATCAGTGTCAGCCATCAGCTAAAAAGATTCTGTCTCAGTGAATTTAATGAACCAATATCTGACAGGTCACAGGGTGTGCTCTACTCATAAATGTGTTTGAAGGGTGAACTCTGGGCTCAACCTGTGTCTATTCAAGTATTTATGCTTTTAATGTGTTTTCTGTTCAAAGAAAGAAGTGTATTAGACTACAGGTATGCGAACATTTCCAAGAGCAGACCCTGACACGGCTGTTGACAGCCAACAACCACTTCACACGTGGTTTGGTGACTCAGTACCTGAAGGAAGCCACACAGGAAGGCTGACGCTGCCTCAGAAATAAAACATTCACCCCAGCTCACCAAAGTGCCCTTTAACACCTTCCCACTAACACCCTCCTGCCTCAGGGACCAGCAGGAGCAGCACAGTTTCTGCTCAAGAATCCTCAAATAAGCTGAATCATGAAAACAAACCGCGGATGAACTTGAGCAGCCGTTTTTTGTGAATTGCTGCTTTGTTCAGGAGAATTATTTAAGGAAAGCAATGAAATCACCTGATAATTACAATTCCATTTCTATAATTCACTCTTCAGGCCCCTGTAAAGCCTCACGTGAACCAATTTTCAGCAGAGAACAAACACAATCTGCAAACCCACAGGGAACTGGGTTTAACATGAGAGATGTGACAAACCTGCCCTGAGCACGGGGCCAGGCTGCACGTGCCAGCAGCAAGTGCCACCCTGGGGGTCAATAACGTTTGGTAGGACAGGGGGAAGCCAAGGCTAAAAGGAAGAAACTTGATGACATATTTGTTAAAAATTCAAAGAGAAGAATGCAGCAATGAGGAGAGACTCCCCCTGCCCCAGCACTGAGGGTCACCCAGGGACTGCCCTTACTCTGGGGTAAGAGGCAGGATGCCAACACTTGTATTTCTGACAGGAGAAACAGCTTCATCCTAAACAGCTCAGGATGGAAATTGTTTCCTGTGAAGGGCAAAGGGAGGCTGAGGCTGTTCCCAGCCTGTGCTGCAGTCGGAGCACGGAGTCACTCCCACTCTCCCACTCTCCCACTGGTGCTCAGTCTGCAGACGCAGTGTTGAAGGCAGGACAGAGGACCTGAGGAAGTGCCTTGCTTGGAAAGGGAAATGCTAAATTCTCCCATGTCAAATCCTTGTCCTGTTGACCCTCACATTTCAGCAGTGTTTGTCCCCCCTGCTCTGTTCACGTCAGGCTCACCCGGACATTTCCTGTCTGTACAAGCAGGAAGACAAACGGCTCCCTCAGGAAGGGGAGACATCCCAGCGTGGGTTGGGATGGGATTGTTTGCATTTGGGACATGGAGATGCTCTGGGATCAGCAGGCTCACACACATCCCTGAGGATGGCACAGCTCTGCAGCCTTGCTCTGAGCAGTGCTGAGACCATGGAATCATGGAGTGGTTTGTGTTTGGAGGGACCTTTAGGCCCACCCAGTGCCACCCCAGCCACGGGCAGGGACACCTTCCACTGTCCCAGGCTGCTGCTCCAAGCCCTGTCCAGCCTGGCCTTGGACCCCTCCAGGGATGGGCTTTCCCTGCTGATGGCATTCCCTCCAAAGCCATGCCAAGGAATCCCTAACTGAGCAGGCCAGCAGGGGATCAAGTCCCACCTCTCTGAGGGAAGAAAGCAACAACAATTTAACCTTTCAAAAGGTAAAAGAAGCTACAAGATCATTTAAAAGCCACAGGGCTGCAGGTCTATAACCCTGCAATATTTGTGATTTCAGCTGAGCTGCCCTTTAATGCACCCACAGTCAGCTAAAGCTTTGCCTCTGAGAGCACTGAAAGCCTTTCAGGCTCAGGAGAAATCCACTTTATGGTGGGTAACACCTATTCCATCCCCATTCTGCTTCTGCTATGGAAGTGCTGCCATCTCAATGCAACAAACCCCACAAAAATCAGCTTTTCCCAGCAGAGTCACAGTACAGAAACACGGCCTGTTGGAATGCTCAGGGATTCCTTCACACACCAAAACCAACAAATGCTGCTCAGACACCTGTCTGAAGGCAGGAGCTCTGCCCCTGCAGTTAGGGAACAGGATAAAGTGTGGACAAAGTGTGGATCTGTGCTTCAGGAATCTGCTTTGCCCTGTGCTTGCACAGGAGATTGTCCCTGAGAGCTGAACCAGGAGCAAGAGGAACACAAGGACTTAAAGGGAAAGCTGCATGACAATGAGCGAGACAAAACTCCCACACTGTGTTCATCTCACACAGACCCCCAGTGACTCCTCTCACCACCATTCCATTCCCATCCAAACCCACAGCTCCCATCATCACATCTCTCACAACTGAATATTGTCCTTTTCACAGTTATCCCAGTTCAGCCAGAAACTACAACTGGACTCAGTTCATTACATGAGTTAGCAGAAGAATTATTTTGTTTTCAGCCTAACTTGAAAAAAGCCAGGGGGTAACTGTGCATTTCTCTGTCCCTCAGGGAGGTTCAGCCCCAGTGCTGCGAGGTTGTAAAGAGGAACTTTGGATTCAGACTCCTCCTTTAATCCTGACACCACCACTCACCCAAACCACTCACTCCAGCAGTGAACCCCGTCCTCACAGAGAACGTGGCCACAGCAACCCCAAACTCCACTGAAATATTTTTGCTTGGAAAGTAATTAGAGATTTCTATTTTTATAACCATGAATCACTGTTGAATAAACAATACAACTCACTACCACTTGCAAAGTTTTATTATGAAGTGAGATTTTGCGCTGCAGAATGAATTGTGTAGATGTAACATTTGCAGAATCATAAGGAGTAACGGCATGTGGGGACCAACTGCAATATTTAGAAATAAAAAGAATATACAACTTCTTAAAAACACCTGAACATCCACAGCCCCGGCCTGCCACTAAAATTGGGTTTGTCTGTTGGCTTTGTAAAATTCAAAATATCCTTCCCTGACAGATATTTCAAACCAGCATCATTGGGAGCTACCCACAGCAATTAAGCAAGTCTGGTTTTTTAATTAGTTGTTTAAACCTTCCAACCAAATTAACAAAAAACCCAATTGTGCTTTGAAAAATGTCAGACCCAAACCAGTTATGCAGAATGAAGTGAGCTTATCGTGAAATCGTGGAAAGGTTTGGGTTGAAGGGTCCTTAAAGACCATGCAGTTCCAACCCCCTGCAACGAGGCCCCAGCAGCTGCCCAGCCTCGGTGCAGGAGGTGCCCACCCAAAAACCCCGGATGCAGCTCCTTGGAACTGCTCTGAAGTGCTGCCCAGGCACCCCCAGGGGCACCTCCTGGTTCCAGTGGACACCCAGGACGCCCCAGCCCCGTTACCTTGCGGACGTGGCAGGAGAAGAGGATCTTCATGTACTTGTCCTTGCGCTTCAGCTCGTTGGCCACAGGGGCGAAGGAGCCCGAGCTCTGGGGGCTGTCTGGTTTCTGGAAGAGCAGAGACAGGCTCAGGACTCTCCTTGGGGGGTGAAGGAAGAGGGGCCGGCAGTGGCATGGCTGGGACACGGCTCCTTCCACCCTCCTGTGCTCTGGGAAACCAAACCCTGACAAACCAGAATGCTCCAAGGAAGGATGGAGAACAGGGAAGCAATCAAACCTGCCCCTTAAGAATTTCTTTGTTCCTTTGTTCCTTGTTCAGTCTCTGCTGTTTTCCATCCTATCCATCATTTTAGTCTCCCTGTGAGGTCTGTCTTTGCCCGTTTGCAGAGCCAGCTGATGGCACTGCTTTAATGCTGCTGGTGCTGCTCAGGATTCACAAAAATCACTCCTAGTGCAGTGGAAGTCAAGATTTTGAACCCACATGAACTCTTTCACAGGGCAAATTTCCAGGTACTTCTCCTCCCAAGAAACCAAAGCCCATTTTCCCGAATTTCCCCCCTTCCAGCACGCTGAGCCCAGGTCCCCTGCACTCACCAGGGCGATGTAGTTCCCCTGCCAGGCTCTCTGGAGGCCGATGTCAGCCCTGTGGCCCTTCAGCAGCTCCATGGCAGCGACCTTGGCCCTCAGCTGAGGCAGCGCTTCTGGGGGCACGCTCCGGATGAGCTCGGCCGCTCTCCACCTGCCACCAAACCAAGGCCTGGGTCAGCCCCACAGCCTGGAGCTCGCCCAGGAAGGACTCCTGCTGCCAGAGCAGCACCACAAGGACACCCTCAGAGTCCTTCCCGTGCACTCCTAAAGCTGCAAAGGTCAGTTGATGTTTGAAAGTCACGGCTCACCTCCAGCCCTGACAGGTGTGGGTGCCACACTCCCCATCCCACACCCTGAGTCAGCCACTGGTGCATCTGTTTGCAACAAAGTGTTTGCCAAGCTCATTTTTGGGCTCACTTACAGCATCACTCTCCTTTAACAGCTGAATTTGGCCCTTCAGTTCCAACTGCACCATGGGACAGGGCAGAGCAGCCCATCCATTGCTCCACACCACCCCCTCAGCCTGCAGCAGCAGCACCAGAGCTCCAGGATTAATGCCATAAAAAGACTTTTTAGCAACTAAAATTCTGTAGTTCTGATAATTGAGCTAATTCTGAAAGCAGGACTCTCTCCCCAGACAGGCTGTGGGTGGATGAATGTCTCTCCTGAAAGAGACAGCTGGGGAGAACAACAAAGCTGACTTGATCTAGAGCTGCTGGAACTGCGCTGCAAGCTGATGGCTGGACAGGAGATCTCTGAAAGCCCCTCCAGCCAACATTTCTCTTGTTCAGCCACTTTCAGAAGTCATTGTTTTTCAAACTGGAACTGTAACTACTTTGCCTACAGCTTCCCAGAGAAAAAAATCCCCAGCCTTTAGACACTGGGAGGTTTACTGAAGCTACAAACACCTGTTCTGCACACAGAACATGGGTGACCAGGGGAACATCGCTCATTTTACTGCAGAAAAACACTGGCTTACTATGAGGAGTCTTGAGGAAATGGAGAAGATTCTTTTTCTCTTCCCCTCATCCAAGAGCAGCTGCTCTTTCCTTTCAAAACCAACCTGAGAGGCCAGGAAGGGGCCAAGGAAGGAAACATAACATCCATCACATTGGAGCAACCCGGTCTGGTAGAAGGTGCCCTTGCCCATGGCCCGGGGTGGAACTGGATGGGCTTTAAGATCCAACCCATCCTGGGATTCTGTGATTCAACAATAAATCTCTGGACCAGAATTACCTGCCTGGTCAAGGGCACAGAGCCAGCGACACCCAGCCATCGTCCCCGAGCCAGGCGTCCCCCGGGACGCGGGGCGGGGCGGGGCGGTACCTGTGGTAGATGTCCTGCAGAGCCTCCTCGAAGCGGCGCAGCACCTTGGGCGGGGCGGGCCAGGGGATGCTGCGGCCGCGGTCGGGCAGCAGCCGCACGTCCCGGAAGCGCCGCACGACCTCGCGCAGGTAGGCGCGGACCTTGTGGCGCCGGTAGTGCCGCACGATGGTCAGCGCCGCCTTCGTCCGCCGGTAGCGCAGCCGCGCCAGGGTGCCCCTCCACACCTGTGCCAGGGACACACCGGGTCAGCAGGGAGAGCGGGAGAATCCTTTGCTTTTCTCTTCCTGTGCTACACGGATTTATAGCTTCATTTCAAGGGAAGGGACTTCCCAGGGCCAGTCAAATCCAGGTGGAACGTGACTGGAAAACACCGTGTCTATGACTGAGATCCCAGCACGAGAAAGGCGTGGACCTGTCGGAGCAAATCCAGAGGAGGCCGTGGAAAGGATCAAATGGCTGGAGCCCCTCTGCTCTGGAGCCAGGCTGGGAGAGCTGGGGGTGCTCACCTGGAGAGGAGAAGCTCCAGGGAGAGCTCAGAGCCCCTTGCAGGGCCTAAAGAGGCTCCAGGAGAGCTGGAGAGGGACTGGGGACAAGGGCTGGAGGGACAGGACACAGGGAATGGCTTCCCAGTGCCAGAGGGCAGGGCTGGATGGGATATTGGGAAAGAATTGTTCCCTGGGAGGGTGGGCAGGCCCTGGCACAGGGTGCCCAGAGCAGCTGGGGCTGCCCCTGGATCCCTGGCAGTGCCCAAGGCCAGGCTGGACAGGGCTGGGAGCAGCCTGGGACAGTGGGAGGTGTCCCTGCCATGGCAGGGGGGGCACTGGATGAGCTTTAAAGGCCCTTCCCAGCCAATCCATTCCATGACTCTGTGCTAATTGAGAACAATCACTGAGAAACAATTTTAACCCTGATTAAAAAAAAAATTGCTCTGAAAATAGCCTGGGGAATGTCTGTTCTGGTCACGTGTGGAAACACAACCAAATATGCAAACCAAAGGATATCCCCCAAACTTCTGGGGTGGGGCCCAGCTTCTCCAGTGTCACTGTGAGTTGTGTTTGTGCCTGGAGAGCACCACAAGCAGAACACACAGCAGCTCCTGGGCTTCCCCTGGCACCCCCTGCCAGGGGGGACACTCTGGGAAGTGCTGCTGGAAGGCTGCTCCAGCGCTGATGTGACAGCGACAGTGCACAGCTCCTAAGGAGAAGCCCCAGGAGGAGGAAGGAAGGCAGGTGCTGCTCCATCCTGGAACCAGAGGAACGGGCATTCCCAAGCCCCTTCCCCAGGGACCCCTCCCCACCTGTACTCACCCTCTAACACAACCCACCAAGCAGCAGACCGGATTTTTTTTTCCTTGCAGAATTTAACTGGAAGGATAAGGAGCCTCCTGCACCTGCCAGGAGCCTCCCTGCTCACCACAGTCCTGCCACAGACTTTATTTCCCTATGAGAAAGGTCCCACAGCACTGCTGGTGCACATCAAGCCTCTACTTACAGAAGGATTAATTAATTACCCTAGGCAGTTTTCAACACGACAGTTGCTTTGTGAAGCTGATGTCAGAGGTTCTCCTGACAGCTTCACTGACAGTGCTGCCATGCAGCCGAGAAAAGCTCATGCAGCAACCAGTGCAGAGCTGTGAGGGACTGCTCCTCTCCAGACATGCCAAGTTTAAAGAGAAACACAGAGATGTTGGGTCCCAAACCCCTCAGAAGCAGAGAACGCTCTTCTTTCAGCCTCTGTGAGAGTTCTCCCTCCTCGCTCTCCTTCGGCCTCGCTGTCCCTGTGGGGGATGTCTCCCATTCCCAATAGACACGATCCGTGGAGCTCTGGCAGAGCCTGGGCAGTTGCTTGAGCACCCAGCACTTTATAGAGCATGAAACCCATCAGTGGAGCCCATCTGTGCTCTCACATACCAGAACAGAGCCCAGACCCTGCACAGCCCTGCCCACATAGAACCACAGCACTACAGAATAATTCGGGTTGGGAAAGACCCGAAAGATGTCTTGTTCCACCCCATGCCAAGGGTAGGTACACCTTCCACTGTCCCAGGGTGCTCCCAGGCCTGCCCAACCTGGCTTTGGACACTTCCAGGGATGGGGCAGCCACAGCTTCTCTGGGCACCCTGTGCCAGGGCCTCACCACCCTCACAGGGAAGAATTCCTTCCCAATATCCCATGTGGCAGTGGGAAGCCATTTCCCCTTGTTCTGTCACTCCAGGCCTTGTCCCAAGTCCCTCTCCAGCTCTCTTGGGGCCCCTTTAGGCACTGGAAGGGGCTCTATGGTCTCCCTGGAAGCTTCTCTTCTTCAGGCTGAACATCCCTTCCAGTGGGAGGTGTCCTTGCCCATGGCAGGGTGGGACTGGATGGTTTTTAATGTCCCTCCCAAAGCACTCTGGGATCCTGAGAACAACCCAGCACACCCGAGGGGACTGAAGGCAACGAGCTCTGTACCAGCCCCAGCCCCTGCGGGGCAGCTCTCCCAGGGAGGGTGTGGGAACAGGGACCATCCCAGCGGCTGAGGGAAGAGCTGGGGAAGCCAGGCAGGACATGGGACAGTGAAGGGAAAGGTGAGAGCAGGAAGCACAAAAGCCACGGCAGAAAGCAGCAGTGCTGGACTGAGCACACCAACCCAACCCTGGGAGCTGGGACTGAGAATCTCAGCCCTGTGTGTGGATAAAATGATGTACAACACATTCCTTATTTATGTCTCGAGGCCACTGGATACAGGGAAGGCAGCAGCCCCTGCACCACACACTGTGCCCAGCAGTCACTGCTGCCACACTCAGCTATCACAGTGGTTTTAGCTCAGATCTGCTGCAGCCTCAGCCACGCAAAGGCCCTCAGAGCTGCTGGGAAGCTCAAGGCTCGAAGCTTCCTGGCTAAACCCGACTTGCACAAGGCCTGGATTTCACCCAAAGTGTGTAAGGCTGGATTAAAGCTGGCATTTCCCTGACTGAGGGCAGAGCAGGCTCTGAAACTCTGAATTTGACAGAATTGCCAACTAGGACCCAAAAACTGAGCATCCAAAGAGTACTGGTAAAGGAAAGCGAAGAAGATCTGGATTGCCTGAGAAGGTTAAGCACGGACTGAAGAGGCATAAAATGTACCTGTAAGGGATGTGTGGACAATAAACAAGATCAACTGGGCAAAACCCTATCACCAACTTCTCACTTTCGAATTCAGTAAGAACAGAGGTGAGGAACAAAGGGCTCAGGGCTGCAGTGCAATGGCCCTTGGGCGTTACAAAGGATCTCAAGAACAGAACACAGAATAAATCCATGTAAGCTGCTCTAGACTTTGTAGAGCTTCACTCCTGTCAGCTGTTCCCTGGACCATCCGACACACAGATCAAGGTCTTGATTTTGCTTCCCTGGGCTGGAAGCAGACCCGCTGCTGAGGGAAGTCTCTCACTGTGGTTACTTTTTCCACCAGTCAGACATCCCTGGAACAAAGGCTGGAACAGATTGCCCCGATGTTGTATCAGCTGCATCGCTGCAGAAATTGGCTTCACAGCAAGAGGTGTCACAATTGTACAAACAGTGGCCTCCCAAATCCAATTATCCAGCCCAGGCAAGCCCCTGGCTACACACACAGCAAACTATTAATGAAAAGCATGTTCTCAAATCAAGTTGTCATAACTGGAGAACCCCCTGCCAGTGAGGACCTTCCACGGCACCACGGCAGCGCCTCAAAGGTGAGGAAACAAAGGGAAGGACAAACTTCTCCCAAGGAATGGGGGACAAATATTTTTAAAATTAACTGTTTTTCTGCCTTGGTGGCTTTCTTTTCCACTGCAAGGCTCACTGCAGCTCAAAGCAGCCCCTCAGTAATGCTGAGCTGCCACGGTGACCTGGCTGCCTGATGGTCCCACGGAGCCTTCCAGAAACATGGAATGGTCAATCCTAGGGACAAGAGGAGGTGTCAAAGCAGGAAACTCCCTGCTGGGCAGGCACTTTGTGAGCAGCAGGACATAGACAGACAAACAAGGATCACAGAATTATGGAATCACACGATGGTTTGGGTTGGAGGGACCTTAAAAATCATCCAGTTCCAACCCTCTGCCTTGAGCAACCTTCCATTGTCCCAGGGTGCTCCCAGCCCTGCCCAACCTGGCCTGGGACACTTCCAGGGATCCAGGGGCAGCCACAGCTTCTCTGGGCATCCTGTGCCAATGCATTTCCAGAAGAGGCAGCTCCAGGATGCTGGCGTGTTCCTGCCAACTCACACCTTCCTCGGGTGTGAATACTGGGAGAGCTCTACCCAACGCACCTTTTCAATTCTCCCCCACCTCCAGCTCACAACTCAAGAACATTGAGCCCTGTACAATGAAATTGAACACATCACATTCCCAGAGGGAAGTTTACCTGGCCTTTAACAGATTCTCCTGTTGCAAAGGTCCTGCTCTGGTGTGTGCTGGGGGTCAAGGAGAGCCAAACCCCAACAGAAGGATCTGTACATCCAGGGTTGTGCTGCTCTGCTTTGGGCCTCTGCACACAAGGTAGGATCCAAGGGATTTTCGTGCCCAGTTCCAAAGGGATCCAGCAGATCACCCCTCTGAGTCTTGACACCAGAGGCACCTCTTAATTCCCACTTCAATCCAGCCCCATCTCAGCCAGCCGGGGGCTTCAGAACTCGCATATAGAGAATCCTTACAGGCTGAGTACAGCAGCCTGGGATGGCAGAGCCCTGTGTCACCCTTCCCACAGGCAAGAACAAATCCATACTTCCCTTTCCCCCCTCCTGTGGCTTTCCCTGCTGGTTAAGCAGATTTCCCATGGGAATGAGACTGAAGATCACCCTGTCCCTGCCTGACCTCCCGAGATTGCCCTGACAGCTCTCGAATCCCGAGCCAGCTCCCACCCAAGCTGACAGAGGAGCAGCAGCCTCCAAGAGGCAAAGTCCCTTTATCTTTCAGGAAAAATCAGCCGTGGGGCAGAAGGAGCCTGAAATCAGAGTGACATTGCTGGAACGGCTTCAGCTCCAGCTCCAGAGCCATCTGCCTCCCCAGATCCCAAATCCCAACCTGCAGACACAGAGCCACCGACCGCCAGCCAAGCACCACGGGCAGAGGACACCAGGAAGGCCTGGCAGCATTCCAGAGGGATGAGGAGGTGGAGTTGTGCTCGGGGCACGAGGGAGGGGGAGGAGGATGCGATGGCTCCCAGAAAACCGCTTTGGTGACAGTTTTCCAAGTGACCCCTCTGGAGCAGACTCCAAAGCGGTCGATGGTGCCATCGATCAGAGCACAGCCCAGGCACCGAGCAGGGGCAGAGGGCAGGACACGGAATGGATTGGCCCTGCGAGGAGACACGGCAGGGGAGGGGAGTAACCAGCAGCACGTGTTGATTTCTCAATGTGAGCAGGCAGGGAAGGGCCCATGAGCAAATCACGGACACAAGAGCAGAGACATAATGATGATTATGTTGCAAATGGAGAGAAAATGAGTTTTTTAGCTTAAAACACCTCCCAAACTGGACCATAAACCAAAACCAAACCAAACAACATTCCCCCATCCAGCCCCCACCCATGGTCTCCCCTCACCTCTTTCAATACCTTTGCCTTCTCTATGCTTTGTCCTCCTAAAATTCAGGGGAGGAAAAATTAAGAGGGCAATTGAAATCAGGACTAAAGGGCTAAGAGAGGGATAGAGACAAAGGAAAAGGTTAGAAAAACAAAGCCTGAACACAGCTGAAACTCCTGAACATTACAAAGAATATTTTTTTCTACAGCTGCTCCCAGTGAGGGAGTTCCTTGCTGTTCTTTCTTCACTCTCCAGAGACCTCTACCAATTTCACAGCCTTTTAAATGGGATATTTCATAGAAACATCAACCATGGAATCCCAAACCCCTGTTGGAAGGGACCTTAAAGCCCATCCAATGCCACCCCCTGCCATTGGCAGGGACACCTTCCACTGTCCCAGGGTGCTCCAATCCCCGTCCAACCTGGCCTTGGGCACTGCCAGGGATCCAAGGGCTTCCCTCCAGTCCCATTTATCCCCTCAGTTAAGGCCACCCCAGAGGTGGAAGTGACCCCTGGGGACATGAAAAGCTCCAGACCAAGGGATCTCCTCCTGCACAGCCCAGGGTACTCAGTGATCCCAGCAGTGATCCCAGGGATGATCCCATTACTCCCAGTGCAGCAGCTGCTTTGGCAGCTTCTAAACCAGGGACCTGAACAAAGAGCATCCACCCAAACAGGAGACACATCCCAGCTTAGGGGAAGCACTGATTTTTTTCTTTTCCTGAAGAATGTTTAATTCACGTGGTTTTTGATTAAAATTTAATAAATTAAAATTCAGATGAATGGCAGGGGAGATCTGAACACACCTTTAGAATCAGTTTAAAAGCCTCAGTGAGCTTCTAGCGGAGTTTCTAAGATTGAAGAAACCTCACCCAGGTCACATCCATCACCTCAGCAGAACATAAATCCTCCACACCAATCCATGCATCACAGCCTTGTCTGCAGGCTGCAGGCTGTTCCATGCTCTGAATGTGCCACTGAAAAATGGGGGGAAAAAGGCCAGAAAGAAAGGAAAACAATGAAATGGGCCCTGCAGAGCACAGGGAAAGCCAGCAGAGCAGCCAGGGTGGGCCCAGGATGCAGGGATCGCCTCGCCTGTGCATCTTCCATGGAAAAAGGGATAATCTAGATTTGACCTAGATGCTGCAATCCCTGCGAGTGCAGGAGAAAACCCACACAGCTCCCAATCCAAGCACATGAGCAAGCAAACAAATGCCCAGGATGCAGCAAACAAAGGCAGCTCGACTAAATTAAACCCCGGAGTTGTATTTTGGAGCAGTTCTGCAAGGAAACAAACCTTGGAAAACTCCTCCATTCTGGGTGCACCACAAACAGCTCCTCCCACACCCTCCTTCAGCCCAGCCCGGACTGCTCCATGATCAATATTCCATGTGCCCCAGCCCATGGTTTGCCCTCCAGGCAGACCAGTGGAGAGAATCACACAAACCCCATCGTTCACGTGGGCACAAAGCTCCCTGCTCAGCTCTGCAGGCTCTCACACGGGCAGGGTTATTAAATATTTACGTGCCAGTGCAGAGGAGCCGCGCACATGGCGGCCACGGGGCCTTGGAGAAACGCTCCCATCCTCAGCAATCCCATTCCTCATTGCTCCAAAGGGGCACCTCCTCGCAGAGCAGGGCTGTGATGGAGCGGCTCAGAGCCTGCTCACAGCCCCAGTTCGTGACTTGCCTTTTCCCAGTCTGAGGAAATGCAGATCCCATAAAGGTGTGAGGCAAAGGGATTAAATCAAAGGCTCCCCGTTCTCCCCAATCACCTCAGAGAGCAGCGAGGGGGAAGAGCTGCTGCATTTGCCGAGAGCTGTTTTCTCTTTTCACATGAGTCAGCTGAACAATGTTCACTCTATTGCTTCATTTAATAGCAACAATATTCCACAGGCTGGGAAGAGAGAAGGGTCCCACTCTGAGATTAATTAGCTGGCACTAACGAGAGCGTGTCCAATAACGAACATAAAAATCACCAAAGGAGCCGAGCTTCAGCAGGTCCCAGGTGTGGGATGCAGCCACATCTCAGCTCCTTCTGCACATCAACCACGGCTGCAGCAAACGCCCCCCTGTGCTCTGGGACAGGGATGAGATTCCAAACCCTGGGAAAGCTCCTGACCACCCCCCCCATGGAGCTGCTGGTCCATGGGTGCCCTTTGTAGCATCCCGTGGGCCTGACAGGGCACCCTGTTAATCCTGGCTGTACCCTGCAGGATTTCCTGCCTCTGTAACACCAGGAATCACAGAATCTCCTGAAGGAGTCCATAAGGATCATCCAACCCTGCACAGACACCCCAACAATCCCACCCTGTGCCTGAGAGCGTTGTCCAAACCCTCCTGGAGCTCAGGCAGCCTGAGGTCTAGGACCACCTCACCTTCCGGGGAAAGAAAATGTGGTGGGGAAGGAGGAGCCAACTTTATATCAACAGAAGATGGGAACTGCCAAAGCTCCTGTGTCAGGCAAGCAGAAAAGTTTCCAGTCACCAGAACAAAGCTGCTGCCATCAAAGGGAGGCAGGAACATTCTCTCATCCCATGAAAATTCAAGGTAGAGCTTTTCACGTTGAAGATATTGAGCTACAGGTCATTTCCTCACCTTCAGGGCTCAGTGCTGGTAAAGGCTGCAGGACAGCCAGAAGCACAGAACAACCTCCAGGCCAGGAGAAATTAAATTACCTGGGACACTTCTCATGGGAAGAGAGGACTGAGAAGGAATGTGACAGATGTCCACACAGTCATGGAATCACAGGATGGTTTGGGTTAGAAAGGACATGAAAGGCCACCAAGTCCCACCCCCTGCCATGGCAGGGACCTTCCACATTCCCACGTTGCTCCAAGCCCTGTCCAGCCTGGCCTTGGACACTGCCAGGGATCCAGGGGCAGCCAGAGCTTCTCCGGGCACCCTGTGCCTCACGGAAGAATTTCTTCCTAATGTCCAACATAATTCTACTCTCTTCCAGCTCAAAGCCATTCCTTTTTGTCCTGTCACTCCCTGCTCTTGCAAAAAGTCCCTTTCCAGCTTCACAGTGGAAGCCAAGCTGGAAGTCCCTCTCCATCTTCTCTCTCCTTCACAGCTTCCAGCCCTGAGTGAAATCCTGCCATTCTGGTGCAGGACTGAGGGTGCCACGGGAGGCTGGTGCCTGCAGGGAGCCGAACACAGCCAGGTCCCTCCCTGCAGTGTCCAGCTGAGCTTGCCAAAGGTGGCTGCAAAACATAAAACCTGGTGGGACATGTCTGCAAGGTCATGGAAAAGAGAAATCCAGGAGGTGTTGTTGAATGGAAAAACCCATTCCCAGCGCATGTCATCCCAAATCCAAACATCCAGTGGGACTGAGGAAGTGCTCAGGAGAGATGGTGCACCCTGGCCCTGCTGCTCTCAAGGCACTGCCTGCTTGTCCCTCGTGGAGGCACAACCACTGTGTCCATGGACCTTGCATCAGACAGCAGCTGCAGCAGCCTAAAGCCTGGGATCAGTCGGTGTTGGGCAGGAGACAGAGCCAGCTCTCCCTCCTTCCCTCCTCCTGGTCCCGGCAGCTCCCATCCCCTGCTCCTTGGGAAGGAGCCACAGCACCTCCTGTCACAGCTCCTCCCTGCCAGAGCCTCTCCAGATCAAAGCCTGGGTCCAGGATACAAATCCACATGTCATTATAGACCTGTTCCCGCTGATAGACGGCATTCACAAACATTTCCTCGGGATGGAAAATGCCTGGAATCCAGAGGCAAATCCACTGCATCCCTTTTATCTGGGTCACTGGCCCAAGCCCCCACTGGATTGCTCCTGCCCCCCCATAACCCGACAGGAAACACCTCCCGTGCCCATGGAGAAGCTTCCCCGTGTGGCTGAGGCTTCCCTGTGTCCCGAGCTCCCAGGGCTGGTGGGGCTGGAGCGGGAAGGTGAAGCACGGGATGATGACACGGAATGATGACACGCCAGCCATGGCTCTGTGCTGCTCTCCCCGCGGGTTGGGGAACGTTGCCATGGTGATGGCAGCTCCCGAGCCTCTGCAGAGCCCATCCGGGCTGCAGGACACGCTGGGATGCCCAAGGACACCCTGGGATGCCCGGGGCACGTCCCAGGGCCGGCACTGCCCCTCCCAGCCCCGCTACCCCCCGGGCTCCCCCCGCGGCCGGGCTGTGTCCCAGGAGGGGCTGGGCTGCACTCAAGGACATTCCTGCTGCCTCCGTGCCAGGCAGGAAGATTTCGGGAGCGATTTCCATACGCAGCTGCGCCGGCCTGATAAAATGACACCGAAATAGTGCAGTAAATTATAGTGACAGGAGCCATCATCTGCACAGCCCGCACGTGCCGGCTGCCCGGGCTTTCTTCCCCGAACAAAGCTCTGCTCTGCACAGCTAATGAGCCTGTGGGAGCCTTTCCAAGGGCAGGAAAAGCAGCAGAGCTTCATGACAGCTTCTTTTTTTTATTTTTTATTTGCATGATTAACATTAGAGCTGCTCCATTTGCATTCAGGGTGACAATCACAGAGCTGGCAGGAGCGCAGGTACAGCAAATAAACCCTAAAGCACCACATGAAGCAATCTCAGCTGGGGCTTCTGAAGCGACCCTTTGGTGTGACGGCCCTGCTGCCATATGGAGTTTGTGACACTGGACACAGCTCTCACTTGCTGAATCCTCCTGGAGCCAGCAAGTTGCCATGGTTAAATCACATCACATCTGCTCACTGACTGCGTTGGGGCAGAAGGAAAATTACAGCCTGGAATCTCACTGACATTTTAGCACGGAAAAAAAAGCAGCATGGAAGATAAATCTAAAGGTGAAGACATCCAGAAGATGCGGAACAAAAGAAAGTAAAATTATCTATTTAAACTAGAAGTCAGTTTTAATTCAATTTAACCAAACTCGTGAGCACCGTTACACAAAGGCAGCAGCACTGTTTGCAGGGTTAGGGGTCACTGGATGATGAAGCTCTCCAGATAATTACTGAATCCCTTCTGGAAAGCCTCGTGATTTGCAGGAGAGCAATAAGCCACAGAATACACAACAGAGCTGCTAAATGTGGATTCTTTCACTTACACTCATTCCTGTGCAGAGGAAAACACTCCTGGGCCCCAGGCTGGGATCAGCTGCTCTAAGGCTGCTCCTCACATCTGCCTCAGCTTGTGTCACACAAGTGCCCATTGTCACAACACCACATTCCATCTCCTCTCATCTTTCCCTCTTCCTAAATTCAAATTTGAGGAACTCCAATGCAACAGAAGCCTCGGTTATCCAAAAGAAAATCAAATCCTTCTAGATGTGCTCATAGTTTGCCCCCCCTCAGCCTTTGATGCTCACAGACAAAACTACAGAAGGAAAAAAGAGCAAGAATTAAATTTCCCTGTGAGCTGTTACTGAACAATTGAAAGCAAGCTGAGAACAGAAATGACAGGCAAAACTGCCTTGATGCTTTCAGAGCTCAGAGAAGGCCTCATCAGATCCTTCCTCTGGTTTGATTTGTAATTATTGACTGTTCCTTTTCCAGCACTGCCCGGCTCCATCGGCCCCATCTGCCGGCAGCAGAGCACGGCAGGGATCCCAGACAGGGCTGGGAGCAGAGTTAACAGGAAACAAGAGAAACACTGAAAATGGAGACAAACTCAAGCTTTTTCCAGGTAGATTCAACACTGCACAAGGTCTCTAGTCCATACCTACAGATATCAGCTCAACAGCTGCTCTTTAGCTGATGGGCTGTTTAATAAGCATTTAGTGATTCGAGTGTCTCTTGGTTTAGCTGCAAGTTCCAGGACTCTGAAAAGCTTCTCTGCATCCCCTTGCCAGCATTTGAGAGCCTGGCTGAAGAACACCCAGTGAGTGCAAGCAGAGAGGGTTCAGCTACAGGAAAGGAGCTCCAGGAAGATATCCAGATTTCTCCAGAGTCCTCAGTACCTTGAGCACTGGAGAAGGAGCTTGTCTTTTCCCCACCAATCCTTTATGAGGTAAGTTAGAACCTCCCTGGAGATTTTTCAAAGAGAAATAACAAAATGATGCCTCCAGGTCCTACTTCAGTCCTCAGGTAGACTCATGCTGGACCCCCTCCACCCCAAGGAGAGCAGAACACCAGGCAGGGAGGTTTGTGAAGCCACAGGACAACGTGCACCAGCATTTTAATTTCTACCACTTTTGCTGACTGTGGCAACGACAAACCTCCAGAAGCACCACAGTTATTCCACACCTGCTGCCACACAAAACCAACGCAGCAAAACCCTTCATGGAGCCAGGGAGTTGATCCATTACTCCATAGCAGGTATTTACCTTCCAGGGGCAAAAAAATCCTTTGCCCTGCTCCCTTTGATGCTGAGCCCAGCCCAGATCCCAGCCCAGACTGTAATTCTGGAGCTGGCAGCAAACTCACAAAACTGACAAGTTGCCGTTAAAATCGTGTCTCTCACTGGATTTATGTGAAGGAGGAGCTTGGAGCTCACCGAGCCATGATCTGCTCCCACAGCAACACAGCCTGGGGCTCTGAAATTATTCTCCAGTAGCTGCACCTTGCAATCTGCAAAAAGGTCACCCCTCAATTCCTCCCTGGTTTATTAGGAAAGCTGGAGTCACCTGGGAGCAAGCAGTCCCCCCTGAAGCTTTATTCCACAAGGAGCTCATTAGCTCACCCCATTCTTCGGGAAGAAAGAGATTCTGGGTTAGGGCTGTGACCTCCCTAAAGCAGCAAAGTGGCTCCAGGCAGGAAACTCCTCCCCAGAAACCCCGGTGAGCACGGGGGAAGCACAGCTGAGGATCCAGGAACACCTCTCAGGGGGTGGGGGCCCCCACAGATCAGCCCCAGGCCACCCCAAGAGAATAAGCCAGATGGAGCTTCTGGAAGAGTGCTGCCCTTTCCAGGGAAGGAAGGTGGGAGAAGATGTTGAGTAGTCCAAGGAAGCTCAGCAGCAGGACATGCTCAAAATAGGGAAGAAAACTCTGAAGCACAAAGCTCAGAGGCAGGCAGGGCCTGCATCCTCCACAGCCTGAGCTTGGCCTTTGCAGAAAACCTCACTGCACACAAAAGGTGCAGAATTCCCTACTAAACACAAACCATTCAGCACAACAAATACCAAGAGACCAACGCTGGACTCGATGCTTTCTGCTGCCATACTGGCCAAACTGGCCGGCTTTCCAGGAAGGGAATCACACCCAATGCACTGCAGACACCACAAATGTGAGTGTTCCACAGAACTCAAGAGTTTCCAGGGAGAATTTCTCCTTCAGGCTCTTCCCCATTCAGTCCATCAGGTTTGGAGATTGTGCAAACCTGTGCTCCCTGCAGAGCTTTTGCCCTGTCAAGGTTTTACACCCATCTGTCAGCAGTTTCTATTTGTGAGGGACAGGGATGGGTTCAGAGGTTCTGTTCTTTCTCAGGTTCCAAGAATTTCACAGAAGATATGCATTTTAAGAAATTCGTTTCTAAAAGTCTTGAACTGATCAACTTTGCCTGACAGGGCAAAGTCAGCCCCACCATTTCTGCTCTTTGCCAGACAGATCTTGCTTGTACAGAGTTTTCAGCAAGTACCAACACCAGAAAGTCAGGGGATGGTTTGTGATAAAAGAAACCTGAAAGCTCACCCAGTGCCACCCCTGCCATGGGCACGGACACCTTCCACTGTCCCAGGCTACTCCAAGCCCCATCCAGCCTGGCCTTGGACACTTCCAGGGATGCAGGGGCAGCCACAGCTGCTCTGGGCACCCTGTGCCAGGGCCTGGTGGGACTGCTCTTTAAGGTCTCTCCTGATCCAAGCCAGCCTGGAGTTCTGTGATTCTACATTTCAGCCATAAAAGTCCCTCAAGCTCCCAGGCATCCTCCTCCCACTGAGAAAAAAGCAGGTTTTTAAACAGTGACGAACAACTTTTTAGGTGCTACAGCTCACAGCAAGGCCCCACCACACCAAGGCTACAGAGAGCACCACAGAAAGAGCTCTGAAAATATCCAGCAGTGCCAAACTGCAGCAGTCTGGAATCTGTGCAGCAACAGAGCCAGAAAGGAGAGCGAGGGTGGTTTAAGGAACTTGAGCTGAGTTTCCGAGGCTGTGGAAGCTCTACCTTCTGCAGGAAGAGGACGATCCTGACGAGCATCTTGGCGTGCAGCTCCTCCAGGGTGAACAGAGTCCGCGGCGTGCGGATGAAGAGCTTGGTCTTGCCGTAGGCCACGTCGTGCTGGAAGCCGTGGCACTCGATGAGCTTCCTCACAGCGTCCTTGTCGGAGGGCAGGTCGTGGTTGGGCCACGTGAATTCAGAGATCATCTTGTACCTGGAATTAAAAGGTACAATTTACAAATGTGAAGTTACCACCAAGGTGCTTCAGAAGGACAAACTTCAACTGGGTATAGAAAAAAATTATCACCTAAATTGTAATAAACTGAGTACAGATGGAAGTCTCAACACATTCTCTGTAGGAATCAGGATCCTCAAAATACAAGGAAAATGACTAAAGGAGATGGATGATTTTGTGAGATGCTGAAAAATAATATTGGGAGGAGCTCAATTCATCAGCACTGAACTGATGCAAGGGGACAAACTCAGCATTGGCCTCCTGCAGATTTGTCTGTTGCATTATTCACACCTTCAGTATCCAATTTTAATTTTTATTTGTTTGGTTGGGTTTTGTTTGTTTTGGTTTGGGGTTTGTTTGTGAGGAAGGAAAGCTTTGGTTTGCTCACATTCTGCATAAGAAGCCACCTGCGACCAACTGCTTTGTCAGAAAACCTGAATTTAAAAATTCTGCAAATAGTTTTTTCTCATGCATCACTTTGGGAGCCATTTCTAACCAACTCTGTCACTTGCCCCAGCAGCAGAGCTTTGACTGCCCCAATCTGTGCAAACACTGCCTGTCACTGTGGGCCAGCCGTTCCTCCTATCCTCACTCCCCAAACTCCTTTTCCCCCTACGGAGAGATGCAGACTGGAACTAAGACATCTACAAATCAATCCCGAAGTACTGGGATCAGCCCGAGCTCTGTAAGATTTACCAGCCCAGGAAATGCTGATTAGGGAAACAGGCGTTTGCAAAAAGCAACAATGAATTTTCTTCGTAAGATTTATGGACATAATAAGAGCTGTAATAGACGTTTTCCCTGGAATGGAACCCGCAGCCGTGTCCTAAATAAAACAAGCACTCAGCGAGCTCAGCCACTTCGCACTTCAAAGCCCCCAGCCAAGGCAGGCATCAATCTCAATGCTTCAGACACTCTCAGCTCTCAGTTAGACTTAAACGGCCTCACAATCACCCTTTTCCTGGGAGTGGCGGCACCGCAGGAGGCTCGGAACAGCCTCAAAGAGCCTGAATGGAAACACATCCCAGCGCCTCGTTCATTCATCAAATTAGCCTTTGGAATACGCTGTGGAAGAGGGGGAAAATGGAGGTGCACACTGTGCCTGAGCAGGGAACACCATCCCCGGGGGTTACAGGGAACTCACTGATAAATAAACAGGATTATAAAGCCCCCTTCAGACTCCCAGGAGAAGATTTAGCACGTGCTGGCAAAAGCATTCCTGCTCTCACACACACGGGACATCAATGCTGCACGCTGGATTCTCTTCCCTGTTCTCAGCAGGAAAATGTTCCTGCAATAATTAATTCACTGGGAAAAATCTCTCACCTCGAGACAGTTATGTTAGGAAAAAGAAAAACAAAAGAGCAAAGCAGTGGCAATGCAACCCTCTGAGCTGGGAACAAGGCTGGAAACAGGCTGTGGATGAGGCTGGGATCCAGTGCTGTGGATCAGGCTGGGATCCAGGCTGGGATCCAGGCTGTGGATCAGGTTGGGATCCAGGCTGGGATCCAGGCTGTGGATCAGGTTGGGATCCAGGCTGTGGATCAGTCTGGGATCCAGGCTGTGGATCAGGCTGGGATCCAGGCTGTGGATCAGGCTGGGATCCAGGCTGGGATCCAGGCTGTGGATCAGGTTAGGACCCAGGCTGTAGATCATGTGGGATTCAGGCTATGGATCATGGGGGACCCAGGCTATGGATCATGGGGGATCAGGTTGGGATCCAGGCTGTGAGCCAGGCCTGCCCCACTAAGAAGCTCAGGAGAAAAGGGATGCCACAGAACCAAAAACCTGCCCCAAATGTCAAACCCTCCTGCTCCTTTCCACAGCAAGCAGAGCTGTGCCACATGCCAGAGCTGAGGCATCAGAGACACCCCCGTGCCGATGGCCCCCTCCCTCCCAGCCACAGCAGGTGGAACATCCCAGCTCTCCGCTGTTCCCGTTGTTCCCACAGCACGTGNCAGGCTGTGGATCAGGTTGGGACCCAGGCTGTGGATCAGTCTGCAATCCAGGCTGTGGATCAGGCTGGGATCCAGGCTGTGGATCATGGGGGACCCAGGCTACGGATCATGGGGGATCAGGTTGGGATCCAGGCTATGGATCATGGGGGATCAGGTTGGGATCCAGGCTATAAGCCAGGCCTGCCCCACTAAGAAGCTCAGGAGAAAAGGGATGCCACAGAACCAAAAACCTGCCCCAAATGTCAAACCCTCCTGCTCCTTTCCACAGCAAGCAGAGCTGTGCCACATGCCAGAGCTGAGGCATCAGAGACACCCCCGTGCCGATGGCCCCCTCCCTCCCAGCCACAGCAGGTGGAACATCCCAGCTCTCCGCTGTTCCCGTTGTTCCCACAGCACGTGTCACACAACGCCACCAACTCCTTCCCCGCAGCACAGCCACTCACAATCCTGGCCTGGTGCTAATCACAGCCAGGCAGAGTCTGGAATAAATCTGCTCCCTGACACCACAGCCCTGCCCCTCTCCTGCCTGCACATCCCCACAGCTTCCAAGGTCACTCAGACATGGAACACCCCCTTCCAGCCACCTTTGTTTCTCCCTCCCCTCTGTACTTCCCTATGGAAACACCCAACGTGGATGAGGCTGCTCCCGGAGTTAACATTTCCCAGTCGAGCTCTCCTAAGAACCAAGATTTCTGCAAGCCACTCCATGGTGAAGCTTTAATGAACAGTGTGGGGTGTGCAGCTGCAGCTGGGCCTCGCTGTCCCTTCCCAGCCTGCTGTTCACAGCTCTCAGGGTTGATTCTGTGCAATGTTTGACATGGCCTGGGATAGGCATTTGGATACCTCTGTGTGGAGAGGGTTGGATTACACCCACAAACCCCTTCCTGAAACCCAATCAGCTTTTTTTTTGATGGTAATTTATATATTAAACCAAGAGAATGCACCCCATCTGTGTAAGTGCCACGTGTGTCACCCAACTGGACGATGCTGTGACCATGGGAAAGGACAAATTCTCCTGGTCCAATAGAAAATAATCCAAATTGGAAAGGGCAGCCTGGCTTGCACAGAGCTCTAAAGAAGGTTTTCTTTATCCAAGGAAAGCTTGAAAAGGACATTTATAATGGTCTTAACTGTGCTTCACTTCACTCCCTACTGAGAGAGAGGAGGTATCAACCACCTTACAGGATTTAGGGCTAAATATCAACAAACTCTTCTCCTACAGAAAAAGAAGTTATTTTTTGGGGTTTATATACACATGTAGATAATAAACAGACATACATGCACTCATATATATGTTTATATACGAGTGTGTTATCTCTTATCTTTCTATATCCTGATCTCGATCTCCTGGCCCCTCAGAGGAATTAGCAAAAAAAAACCCCAGGGATCTGTTCTGGGCTCAGAACACCAGAAAGCTTCAGAACACCTGACTCCTCCTGTCAGGGAGTTAAATGTCTGTTTGTGGGCCTGAACTTTATGGTATCCTTGCAAATGGAAGCAAACAGATGATGAAGTTACATCCCAAAATTGCCTCTTGCTGAGTTACTCAAGATCTGTCTTAAAACTGCCTCACACGCAGTGCAGGAGTCCAGAGCTGAGGGGCCTGGAGTCTCCTCCACGTTCCCAGTCTCCCAACAAAGCTGGGAAATACAAAGAAACAGAAATCCTGTGTGATCCCTGCTCAAAACCAGCTCAGAAATGTGCAGCTTGTACCACAGATCACATCCCCTAGCCCCTAAGAGGGAATGGCTCACCCGAAGACAAGGAACAAGGAATTATTGATAAAAACCTGAAAACAATATCCGTGCCAGAGGAATATTTTTCTCCTTTTTTCAGATTTAGAAAAGCCATTGCAGACCAGGCTTGGAGCAACACCACACGCATACAGTGTCTGATCCCTCACTCTGGATGTCAAATCCCACTCCAGGGCTGGGCAGGGCTCCTGTTCCAGCAGCCCAAAAGCTGAAGCAGTTGCCATGAGCTGATTTGGCTTCCTGGCTGCAAACACTGCTGGGCTGGAGCTCACAGGAGCTCATCAAACATTCATTAAAAACCAAGCAGCTGTTTATATTAATAGCGATTACACAAATCTTAAGAGTAAATTGTAATGAATTCCACATGTGAGGTGAAAGAACACTCTATCCACTGCAGAATGGTTCAGGAAACTGATCCCCAGCGCTGCAGACTGGATTTAGGAAGTCAGAGCCTTTCATTCCACCTTGGGTATTATAGTATATCCAGGCAAATCTCCACTGTGAACAGCAAAAGATCTTTCACCAGCACTTTGTTTCTAACTCATGACATCCCACCTGCTTGGATAGTTTAATTTTTTTCTATTCTCACAGCCCTTTCCTCACCTGATTCAACAACAGAACAAAAACTCCATTCACTGTTCCATCAGAGCAGGCTGAACTCGCAGGGCCCACGTTAATTTAGTGAAGCCTTAAGACAAATTTCAGTCTAAAACATGTAATTTGTCACAAGTCTGGAAGGAATTAAGAGGGCAAGAAGGATAAAAAGCACATTTAATGGGATCACAATACCATCCCCCAGTTTTAAAGTCCAGGGGTTTTTCCCACATAATGTCACTGTGCACCATCACGTGCTCCCCCAGACACACCACGTCTGTGTGTCTCTCTTGCTGCAACAATTAGACAATTCAGAGAGAAAACACCAGTTAATTAGCTCAGGTTTTAGGGTGATACTCAGGGGAAGCACCTCATTACACATTCCTGCTGCAGAGTAACACAGGCAGTTTCAGCAGACAAGGAGTTGAGCCTGAGCAGCACAAGCACCTCAGCAGAGGTAAATCGGAGCATCCACGGTCCTGTGGGATCTGCTTCAGCTCATCCAGGAGCTGATTTAAACCAGCCACAGCCCGAGGAGCTGGGCAGCGCCCGGCAGCCTCTCACCTGTGCAGGAACTTCTCGTAGGTCTGGCGGTAGGCGAAGCCGGCCCGGCGCACCCGCACGTTCTCCAGCAGCCCCAGGTACTCGACCTGGTGCCGGCACCGCTCCTCGTCGAAGAGCTGCGGGGACTTCTTGTCGTTGGGCTTGATGCAGCGCACGTAGTAGGGCTCCTGGGGGACAGATCACAGCAGTGTCACCCGGGCAGAACACTCTGTGCACACACAACCCTTCCTGCACGAGCTGTGAGCCCAGCCCACGAGGTCTGGCTGCTCAGCAGGAATCAGAAGGTTAAAATGGAAGTGCCAATAACAGTGTTTAAGAAAAGCTTGAATGTGGCACTCAGTGCCATGGTCTGGGTGACAAGGCCATAGGCTGGACTCGATGATCTTTTCCAGCCCGGCTGATTCTGTGATTCTGATGTTCCCCTCCTTCACACCCTGCCATGACCCCTTACAGGACTCACGTGCTCCCCACTGGAGCTCCACTGGCCTGTGCTGTGCACCCACCCAGCATCACATCCCTCTCCTCCTCTACCTTGAGGATAACAACGCCAGTCCTCAGAAACTATACCAAACCCATGGAATTCATGGAATTCGTTGCCCTGCTGGATATGGCTTTGCCTGCATCACCTCCAAAAGCAGCCTGATCACTCCATCACTTTTATCTGTACTGAGCCAAGTCAGACACCCCCAATTCCAACATAGCTGAACAACTGAAATGAGGGAGCCCCAAACCCAGCTGCTTCCAGACCCCCTTTCCTCAGAACAAGCACAGGCCACCAGCACATGGGTTCTTCTTTCTGCACCACCTGGGACTTGCAGGGGGCAGGGAAGGTGCAACGGGGACAGGTGCCTTTACTCCACCCTGCAGAGGTCCTGCCCTGTGCTGCTGGGGCTGGCCCTGGATGTCCAGGTGAGTCCCATGGGGTCATACTCCTTTCCCTGCCAGCCCTCCTGCACCCTGAGGTAAGCCCCACACAGCTCTGTTGGAGTATTTTGATGTTGACTTTCATTTCTAGGAGATGAAAGGCAGTTTTTGTTTAGGCCAATATGATCCGTAACCAGCACCAGCCTGTGAGGGGTGGCTACAAAGCCTTTAAACTTAGGTACTTCCATCCCACTGGCTTTTGGAGTCCATTCATTTCTTCCTCTTCATGGCTGGCCTTTGCTATCCCACTTCTAACTTTGTTGGTGTGTGGAAAAGCAATTAACAATCATAGAATCACAAAACATTCTGAGTTAAACCCCCAAGGATCATCCAGCCCATCTCCTGCACAGACACCCCAGCAACCCCACCCTGGGCATCCCTGGCAGCGCTGTCAAAATGCTCCTGGAGCTCTGGCAGCCTTGGGGCACTGCCCATTTCCTGGGGAGCCTGGGCAGTGCCCAGCACCCTCTGGGGGAAGAACCTTTCCCTGAGATTCAGCCTGACCCTCCCCTGGCACAGCTTCATATAAAGCCCACCGTAGCTTTTCAAATTCTATTCTTCTAACATTCATAGATAAAACTTTTTAAGTAACCCTTGCAAAAGGAGTGGCACATCCTGCAGGCTGGCAGAGCCCACCCAGCCTCAGCCTCAGAGAGAACCCCAAGAGGATCCCAGTGAGCTCAGAAGGTCCCAGTATGGCCAGAGACCTTCAGAGGACGTTGCAGATACACACAAACTGCAGCATTCCAAAGGCAGTTCACAGCCATCTGACATGGGGATAAAGGGAACACACGGCCTGGGTGACATCGTAACGTGACAAAATGTCACCTTTGATAACCACAATTGATAACCAGCAATGACCTCTCAGCAGTCTGGACCAGATGAAGCCAATGGCTGTGAAATCACCTCTAACACTGCTCTGAGGAACCTGAGGGATCCCCAAAGGGAAAGCCCAGGAATCCTCTAGAGGAGCCTGTTCTGTTCCAGCACTCCTGGATGGCCTCAAAAACTCACAATGGTAACAAAGGGGAGGAATGGTCTGGGGGAAAAAAAAGGGATTAATTTAGTGAGAACAAATGCAAAATTACATATTTAGCAGAAAGAGTTGGTTAATAAGACTGAAAAACTGATTTGACCCTGGTGCTAAAGAGATCTGGGAGTTCCAGCCGACGTGACGCAAATCCATGTTTCTCTAGGAAAGGGCACAGAAACAAGAAAATTGCAAGACAAAAAACCCAACACATTTCTAGTTCTCTGAGCATCTCATGCAGCCAGGGCACTGCAGTTCAAGTGGGAATGCGAGTCAGCGCAGAAAAGAAGAAGAAAGATCAAAAATCCAGCAAATGTGACTCAGGAATTATGGGTTTAGCCTAGAAGGACCAAGGAGGCACAGAACCCCCCTCGTGGGAGATTTTGTGGATTTAAAGGATAGATACGAGGAAATGCAAACGTTCAGCTTTAGGACAAAGAAGTCATGGCTTTAATCACAGTGTAAAAATTCAGATTAAGCTTCAGGAAAACAAGGAGTGGGAACAGAATGCCTGTGGGAAGGAGGGAACATCCACCAGTGGGGAGAAGAGCCTGCGAAGGGAAGATACAGGCAGAGGTGTCCTCAAACAGGAGGTGAATTAGGTGCACTCCCCTCAGCCCCATTTTCTATGATTTGTCTATGATTCAGCCTTATTTCTACGATTTGAGGTCACTTACCTAATCTCAGGATAATTTTAAAGGTCCCAAATTGCCATTTCCCTTCAGTAATGCTGAGGAAACAGATCATCCATGGCTCTCCTGGCTAGCCCTGACACAACCTGCAGCTTTGCAGCACCATGGGCCAGCCCACGGCTCCTGCACTCCCTGATGAGTGTGAGCCATGAACGGGCCAAGAGAGGGAGGCCTTGGAAAGCAGAACCTCCTATCCTGAAAGCTGAGCCAAGCCTCTGCATCTTCCGGGGAGGTGTTGGGCTGGACGGCTTCCCTGCTTTCCTAAGGATGGGATCAGCAGCACCAGGCTGTGATTTCTCCAGGAAATGTCCTTGGGGTGGGAACAGACAGCAAAAGCTGAGCCAAGCACCCACAAGGAGCTGGCAGCATCCTGGCACTGCCCACCCTCCCGGCAGCAGCCGAGGAGCAGGGATGGGTGTGAGGAGTGCGAGAGAAACAGGAGGATGTGTGGGCAACATCCGCTCCTGCTCCATCTCCCTTCTCCCAGCGACTCCAGCGCTCCCCAAGTGCATCAGGAACTGCTTATTCCCAGCTTTGCATGGCTCCTCTCCCTGCACACAGGGAACTGGGAGCACTGGGAACACGGGGAAGCACTGCCCAGCTCCCAGCAAACTGGCCAAGCCCGCAGGCAGCGCTCTCCTCATCTGGCTCTTCCTCAGAGCAGGGGGCTCGGACAAGGAAGGAGCACCAAGGAGCACCCTGGCTTCCCCAGGGCCAGGCTGGATGGGCTTGGAGCACCCTGGGATAGTCGAAGGTGTCCCTACCCATGGCAGGGGTGGAATGAGATGATCAGACACTGCAACAGCTTCCCAGGGAATGGTCAGGGCCCAAGGAGCTCCAGGAGCATTTGGACAACGCTCCCAGGGATGCACAGGGTGGGACTGTTGGGGCGTCTGTGCAGGGCCAGGAGTCAGATCAATGAACTTTGAGGGTCCCTTCCAACTCGGGATATTCCATCATTCTGAGACGAGCTTTGAGGTCTCTTCCAACCCAAACCATCCCGCGATGATTCCACGATGTGACACCAGGCAGCTGAGTGACAGCTCCATTCTGTGCAAGGTCTTCTCCAAGGTCACCGCCACTGAGCACTTTCCTCTGCCACGGCAGTTCAGAGACTCACGGGATCATTAAGGTTGGAAAAGACCTCTAAGATCATCAAATTCAACTGCTGACCCAGCACCACCATCAGTTCACCACAAACCCACATCCTCAAGTCCCACATCCGCACATTTTTGAACACTTCCAGGGATGGGGACTCCACCACTGCCCTGGGCAGCTGTGCCAGGGCTGGACACCCCTTTCAGTAGAAAAAGGTTTCCTGATATCCAATCTAAACCTCTCCTGGCACAATCTGAGGCCGTTTCCTCTTCTCCTGTCATTTGTTCCCTGGCAGCAGAGCCCGACCCCACCTGGCTGCACCCTCCTGTCAGGAAGTTGGAGAGATCATTCTTTTCAACTCAACCCATCCCAGTGACACTTGTTCCCCTTTCCTTAAGGAGAAGAAGGTGACACATAGTAAGATGGTACAATTTTAAGAGATGTAAGATATTTCCATATTCACTGTTTTGGCTTTCTCCTGGAAATCCTCTCTGCACTGAAGGTGAGGTTTCCAAGGCTCTTCATGCACTCAAGAGTCTCCTGGCAGCTCTCAGAACTTGCTGTGGGTGTGGCTGCCCTGATCTGCTAAAACCTGGCTCCCATGTGACTGGGAATGAGCTGCTTAGGGAAATGCAGAATATACAGAGAGCTCTGAATTACACCTGGACTTGGATGCTCAGAAGGAGCCCAAAGCTGTGAAGGTGAATGGGCAGCACTTTTCCCCTTCCCCTCCTGATCTTCACCCTGGGCCACTTCCCCATCCACACGATGAGGGACGAACCTCGCTCAGTGTCAGGAGCAGGGTCACCAACACCAGCTGGTGCCAGGCCAGGCCAGATCTGCCCTGTGCTGCATCTGGTGGCAGGACAAGTATAAATCACCTAAATCCCTTGATGAGGTTGATATCACAGATATTCCACATTCAATCCACAGAACTGCAACACCATGGGAACAGAGCATCCAAATGAAAGAAACATGGAATGGTTTGGGTTGGAAGGGACTGTGAAGATCACCCAGTGCCACCCCTGCTCTGGGCAGGGACACCTTCCACTGTCCCAGGGTGCTCCAAGCCCTGTCCAGCCTGGCCTTGGGCACTGCCAGGGATGGGGCAGCCCCAGCTTCTCTGGACATGCCATTAGGAGCATGAATTCCAGGAATTGTCACTCGTTCACTGCTGACACAACAGCAGCCAGTTCTCAGCTGTTCATCCCCGCTGCCACAGAACCCCCCAGCACAGGCCGGGCTGGCAGGCACAGCTCTGCCATATCAAAAATGCAAAACCCCTCAAATCTGTGACTTCAGGTCCAGCACAAAGGGCCTTGACTGTGCCTGCATTTGATATAAAAAGGCTGAAATCCTTTGGAAAGCAGGAATGGGAAGTGCCTGCACAGACAGGATATCATCTATCAGTGCAATTACAGTGCAATTAAAGCCTCTCAGAAACGACAGCTCCTGGAGTAAATTCTAAAGTAGATTATTCCATGCTTCCAATCCCCCCAGCCCCAGCTCTTCAGGGGGATAATTATGCAGCTCCCATTCTTGCTGTCAGAGAAGTGCAATTTGTAAAGGGAAGAACTGAAATGCAGAGACACAAAGGCCCCAGCTTTGAAAGCTCTTTAGATGTCTAATTGCAGCTGATTTTATTTTTCAATCAAGCTGAGCGATTTTTAGATTTTTAAGTGCTAAAAAGAAACCAAACCAGTTTTAAGCCATTGCACCCTAAACAAACCCCTTCTTGAGGGGTTTCTTTCCTGTACATTATAGCTCCTCACATGAGGGAAGGGATGGGACACAGGACTGACAAATTTGTGCTGGATGTGTCCCATCAGTCACAGTGGTGACATTATAACTTGACAGAGGCGAAACCTGTCAGCCTGGATAGGAGAGGGGAGAGATGGAAGGAAGAGTCAGACAAAGGGAGTTACAGAAGAGGAAGGAAAGAAGAGAAGAAACAAGGAAGAGATGCATGTCCAGAGAGTTCCCAGAGAAGCTCATCAGTCACAGCTGGGGCAGCCACAGGGCTTCCCGTGTCAGGATTTATAAAACAGCCATCCAAAATAATCCATCACAGAGAGCAGAGCTTGGGCAGTAAAATGTGCTTGAGAAATGGCACATGGAAACTGGAAAAGGCAGTTTTTGTTTTGAGTGGTTTGGTTTTGGAAAAAACACAGCACTTTTTTGTACCTACGAGAAGTTTTTGCCCAAAAGATTCTTGAAATCTGGAGGATTTCAGCAGCATTGAGATACCAGGGCTGATAAGTATAATTTAAACTCAGCATGCTCCAAAACCAGATTTCATGGAGTCACAGAACTGTTCAGGCTGGAAAGCCCTCTGAGATCATCGAATCCAGCTGNAGAGCCCGACCCCCCCGGCTGCCCCCTCCTGTCAGGGAGTTGTGCAGAGCCACAAGGTCCCCCCTGAGCCTCCTTTGCTCCAGGCTGAGCCCCTTTCCCAGCTCCCTCAGCCCCTCCTGGGGCTCCAGACCCTTCCCAGCTCCGTTCCCTTCCCTGGACACGCTCCAGCCCCTCAATGTCTTTCTTCTTACGGTGGCCCCAAAACTGTCCCCAGCACTGGAGGTGTGGCATTTCCAGCCACATTTCCAGTGTCTCCATATGGACTTGTGTTTGCAGAAGCTGAAATTAAAACCAGATTTGAGAACAGCCCCTGCACTGTTAACAACACCAGTGCCATGCCACCCACCCTTGGGAAGCCCCTGAGACATCCCAGTAACCACAACACCTGCCCCTTCTCTCAGAGACTGCAGAGCTCTCTGCTTCACCACCGAATTCCAGGTTTAAACCGGAACAGAAACAAAAGAGGATGTTAAAGGTTGTTATTTTAAATAGCAGAAAAGTAAAATAGCCACTAATGGTGCAGCTACTGCAGCCACAGACTTTGATATTCTGGTGGTGCTGGGCTGATGGTTGAACTCGATGATCTTAATTAAATGTCTTTTCCAACCTTAAAAATTCTAAAATTCCAAGAATATTGTTTTTCCTGCCCACCAAATTGGCACTTTTGGAGACTATTCCCGCAAAGGATGGGTTTAAAGATACTCTCGCTACAGCCAAAAAACCCTGCAGCTTTCCAGGGAGGCCAAACATGAGCATCAATAAAGAGGAGCTCCTGGGCTGCCATCCTGTTCGAGGACTACAGAAATTGAGCACATAAATAGGGTTCAGAGGAGTTTTCAGAGCAGCACTGAGGCAGAACAGCCCAGGTGAGACAAGGAGCACTGACTGCACTGGGCACACTCAGTTAATGTCCATAAACCAGCAGCTCAAACTGCACAAAACTCAGGCCTATCTCCAACTTGGTTTTTTGAGAAACAGCTGAGAATAACATGAACTGGTGTTACCTCTCCCTAAGGAACCTCATTCCTCCAACATCCCTAGACCTCAGCAGTTTGTGCAACCCTGTGTTCAGAGCTGTTTCCATCAGCTGTGACCACAGGCTTCCCAGAAAAGGGCTGCAGGGTCCAAGCCACAGTCACGCCTCACTGTTGATTCCCCACCAGTGCAACTTCAGTCCCAAATTCAGCAGGGGAAAAAGGAGTAACACAGCCCCAGGGAAGGAGGAGAGCACCTGAACTGCAGTGATGGTGTCCCCAAACCAGAGAGTGGCTTCACCAGCAGCGGTTCCAGCCCCAGCAGAAGGAAGAGCCAAGTATCCAAACGGGCAGTGACTTGAGGCAGAGCATGCAGTGCTTTGTGCATAACCAGCATCTGGCTGGCATGGCCCGAGTGCCCAATTACGGGCTTGCTAATGCCACGTGCATATCATTAACTGTCCCAGAAGTCACCTCACAGAGATGCTCAGGGCAGAGCAGCCAGCCAGAAGCTCTCTGCACTCTGATTTACTGTTTGAAGTACACAAAGGTTGTGTTCAGGAGCCTCATCTAAGGAACCTCCCCAACATTTAGACCCTTTAGAGTGACACAGGCACAGCTGCAGGATGGGTCTCACCAACACAGCTCCCTGACAGGAGGGGGCAGCTGGGGGGCGTCGGGCTCTGCTCCCAGGGAACAGGATGAGAGCAAATGGCCTCCAGGGGAGGATACTGGGAAAATTTCTTCCTGAAAGGGTTGTTAAGCCCTGGAAGAGGCTGCCCAGGGCAGTGGTGGAGTCCCCATCCCTGGAAGTGCTCAAAAAAGGTGTGGATGTGGCACCTGGGGAGAGGGGGCAGTGGCGGCCTTGGCCATGCTGGGGATCAGCTGGACTCAATCTCAGCGGGCTTTTCCAGCCTGAACAGTTCTGTGACTCCATGAAATCTGGTTTTGGAGCATGCTGAGTTTAAATTATACTTATCAGCACTGGCACCTCAATACTAATGAAATCTTCTTTTCTCCATTGCTATTCAATAGAAAATCAGGGAAACCCCAACAGCTTCAATACCAGGTTCTCAATGAGAGTTTAGGACAGGTAAAGAATGGGACAGGACTACACTGAGACACACACACAGGAACCTCCTCAAGCAAATTTGACTCGGAAACAGTTCCTGGTTATGCCTACCCCTGGGAAAGGCTGGTATTTGTGATGGAGATACTGATGATAAATGGACTGAAGGAAATTAATTCCACCCAAGCCAGGCAGCCTTCAGTGAGCGATGCTGGCACCCACTGATTCAAGATGGATTAGGTGGGATTTAAACTCTCCATGCCCTGCTGGGAGCTGCAGGGATTGTTCAAACCACAACAGTGCACAGCATTCTCTGGACTATTCTATTTTTACAACTACCAGGTGGCCTGGAATAATTTTTCCAATAAACAAGGAGAGGAAGTTTTTCCACAAACGCCTGCTGAACCTGCCCCAGCACCCTGCTGTGCCCTGATCACAGCCCTCCCCACAACACCCCCAGTGATTCTGGCTGTCCTGAACCCCTCCTGGGCTGCCTCAGGCTCCCCGCACTGGGCTGCACGTGAGTGACTGTGGCCACTCTGTAGGATCCCACCTGCAACAACAGCTAGCAGCACCAAGGAGAAACTTTTCCTTCCACAACTGCTCCTCTCACAACACAAAGAAACTCCCAGGGCTCCTGGCACCTCCTGACACCTGTACCAGACTCAGGTCAGAGCCAGCCAGCAGATTATTTGGAAGATGGACAGATCAGATCAATTTTGACTCCTTGGGAAGCAGACTGAAGTCTGTCCCCACCCCCACCAGGTCACAGGCACCTTCCCAGCTCCAACAGCTCACGATTTGTCATCTGGGAAAGCTCCTCTCTGGCTACACAGGCACTCTCTCAATTTTCACTAATGGTGCCTATCTTAGCAAGGCCTGGCCTTGGGCTGGGCTCACGGGGGCATCTTCTCAGGAGCCCTGAGGCAAAAGGTCCTGGGTAGAGCCACGGGGCTCCGTTCCCCACTGGGGAGGCTCAGCTGGCACCTCCAGGCAGCTTTGGTGGGTGCCAGGCCCTCCTGCAGAGCTCAGATCAAACCCACTCCAGCACAGGAACGCAAAAATACAGAATCATGGAGTCACAGAATATCCTTAGTTGGGAGGATCCCCAGAGATCATCCAGTCCAACTCCTGTGCCTGCACAGACACCCCAATAACCCCACCCTGGGCATCCCTGGCAGCGCTGCCCAAACGCTCCTGGAGCTCTGGCAGCCTCGGGGCCGTGCCCATTCCCTGGGGAGCCTGGGCAGTGCCCAGCACCCTCTGGGAATGACCCTGTAAATCAGGTGTGATTTCATGTCCTAACTCAGGAAACAAGAAGTGAGGGCAGCTCTCCCTTGCTGTGCACAGCCAGCACTGGGAGGCCGTGCTCTGACTCGCCTCCTTTGCTCCCACAGCTCCCGAGAAGACACTCGGAGCACTTCGCTCTTTATTCTTAACCATTCTGAATGTGAGCTGTGAGCACACAGCAGCACCCTGGGCTCTCTGTCCATCTCTTGTGGGCTGTACCCCAGTGCCAGCAGTCCAGCAAGGCCACCCAGCTCCAGTAACACCCCAGTATTCCTCAGGGATATCAGCTCACACGAGGGATCCCAGTGCTTGCTTGGCTCCAACAGCCCCTTCCCAGAGCATTCCCTTCCCCCCCTTCCTTCACACAATGTGGTGCTTACCCAGGCAATGCCTTCTACCATAAAACTGAAATATCTGGTGAAATAAAAGCTTTCCCTCCTCACCCTGTAGCATGGCACAGAGGAGGAAAGAAGGAACTCACACAGGGCTGCCTGTATTGTATGGAAGCCCACTGGCCTGGGAAGCCAGAGAGAATCTCTCCACCATGAACAGCATCCTGGGCCCTCTGCCCAAAGAGCTCTGCTGAAGGTGATTTGGTACAATAATTACTACCCAAGACAGACTGGCTTTCCTACGAGTGAACGACGCACTGGTCACGGAGGAACCAAAACCCACCTTGTTCACGGGGGATGGAGGTGACCCTCCCTCGAGACCTGCCCAGCCAAAAGCTGGTTTGGCACAGACAAGGACCCTCTGCCTTTGATCAGCTGAGCTCCCGATGGATGGCAGCGATGGGAAGGTGGGAATCTCTCCAGGGAGAAGCCACACTCCTATCACAAGTCAGAGCCAATTTTGAAACAGGAATCTTTACCTTCAGTGCCAGGTTGTCCACCAGTGCAATCATGGAGTTCTTGAACAGAGTAGCTGCTGTCAGAGGTCTCTTGGTGACCTCAGTGATGCTCAGTTTCCCTTCAGGCCACATCATCTTCAGCACAGGGTTGGAGCTACAAGAGAGTCTCTTTAATTGCAGTCCCAGCACTTCCACTCCACTGACAATCCAGCAGCTGTTTTCTACCCAGGCCCACTGCTGCTTCCAGCTCATAGGGCATGACCCACGCCAGGGTGACATTCCTGGCACAACATTTTGTGCTCTTAAGAGCAAGTTCAAGCTTACAATTGAATGTTCTGGAAAAACAACCAGCACATTCTCCCTGCAGATCAAGATGTGCAGGAATAGGACAGCGAAAATCCCACAGAGTGATCCATCAAAGGCAGGGGCTGCCTCACTGGCACAACAGAAAGAATTTAATCAACACAGAGGAGAGTGAGACCCACACCATCCTCCCTTGTAACCTGTCACTTGTGCTCAAGCTGCATTTCTGCACCTCTCCTGATATAGAAAGTAATGTATACACTTTAGCCTGTAGTTTTGAAGGGTTCAGGGTGAGGTAAACTGGCCCTGATGGATGGCAGGACTTCAGGCACAGACAAAAACTGAGCACATTTACAGCAATCCAACGGCCAATCTGTCACAGGCTTTAATGTTCTGGAAGTGGTGTTTGGGAACAGGATTTTCCAGAGACTTCACAGAAAACAGGCTAAATTTAATAAAACCACACAGCAAATATTTTGCAAGGTTTCTGGTCAATGGAAAGTGTTGAAAACAGGAACACTGGAGCTCAGGGGAGCACAGCCAGTCAACCCAAAGGGCTGCAGACCAATTTAACACCTGCACAGGTAAACAGTGCCCACCACTGCAGGATGTTTGTGCCCACTGTCCTCTGAGCAGAGCCCCTGAAAGCTGCAGATTACAAAATCAGGACATGTTTAATGCCAGGTGAAGAAAAACAGCTCCATGGGCACTTCCACCCACATTCTGATGGGATTTCAAATCTCAAGGCAACTTCTGCTTGCCCAACATGTGACCTCATGGTTTGCACTTTTCACGTCACTGCACACATGAAAGGATTCAAATCTATTTGCCCATTTCCCCCTGTATTTTCTCTCAAAACAGGGTGTTTTAGCTGAGGCCAAGGGTATCTATTGTTGACCAAAGCCCCCCAGTATCTTTAGCACTGATTACAGACAGACCAGTGATGGTAAATCTGCAACTGGTTAATGACAAATCAGGCAGCACAAGCAAGCTCTGCACTATCTTTATGGCACAATCAGCTGGTTTCAAACAAACACTTTAAATTCAGTTCAATTAAAGGCTGCACCAGGACAGAAACAACACTTACAGAAAAAGAACTTTAACCTGAAAAATCAAACTAACAGCCTCTGGAGCATGGGAGATGTACAAAGATCAGATCTCAAAGCAAAGTGTTTATTCACACACACTGAAGAGAGAATCACTGAAAACCTGAGTCTCTGATAGTGTCACTCCACAAAAAAGGATTCTGACAAATCAGATTAAAATTCACCTCATTAATATTCTTACCTGTTGTACAAGAGGCGTTTGAAGTCTTGAAATAAAGTGTCCTTGTTTTTGTCAATAAATCCAGTGACTGAGTAACTAAAAAAAGAAATAGGAAAACCAGAGTTAATTGCAAAGTAGCAAAGTCCTTCTGTGAGCTGCTGGTAGCTGTGGAATCAGCACCCCTGCACTCCCCCAGACACAGCAGATGCTAAGCAGGACTCAGCCCTGCTCCCAGCCTATCACTAATTGCTGCAGGAGCAGAGTGTGAGACTTGGAGCCTTGGGCCCAGCTGCCACCAATGACACACCTGGCTTCAGAGAGCCCCTGGAGCTGTGCAGGGCATGGCTGAGACACCTCACAGCACCTGGGCAGGGGGTAGATGGCCCAAATTCAGGAGTTACACTCAGGATTCTGTCTCCAAACTGAGCGTGTGTTTGTGTTAAATTCTAGAGAAATTCAGGTTTGTTTTTCAGTCTGTGCATCTGCCCCTCTCGTGGTGGAGACAGTCTGAATTCCAGAGTAGCCTCTGACCAGTGACTGGGGAGCTCCCCTGGAAATCAACACACATACATCTTAGATTCCTTCCTTCCTCTATGCCCCCAGCAACACCACTCCAGAAGGTCACTGTTTCAGGGTTTCATCTCTTCTCCAAGTCTCAAGGCAGGCAGTGCTCTGTCCTCATGGAAAAGGTCCAAAATCCCCCCACTCAGTGACTCCCATGCAGATGTTTCCTAAGCTGCAGATCCCATGCTGGGAAGCTGCATCCAACCTGCAAATCCCTGTATGGAGCCATCCTCAAATCACAGAATCATGGAACACGACCTTTTAAAAGTCATCCAATTCCACCCCCTGCCATGGCAGGGACACTTCCCACTGTCCCAGGGTGCTCCAAGCCCTGTCCAACCTGGCCTGGGACACTTCCAGGGATGGGGCAGCCACAGCTTCTCCAGGCAGCCTGTGCCAGGGCCTCACCACCCTCCAGTCTTAGGGCTCCACATAAGATCTGAGCCTGAACTATCTGTGACTCCTTCCACATTTCAGGTTTTTTTTACACCATTTGTCAGCCACTGGCAGTTCAGAAGGTTCAACCACTAAGACAGCACCTTGTATTTTCTCCTCCAAAACCCCCTAAAATCAGGGATGTCTGTCAGGAATTGCTCAGCAAAGGCTCCAGAAGACAACCTGCCTGTGCTACATGGGCTCCAGTCTGATCACACTGGTTGTCCTTGGAAATTAAAGGTAAAATTAATCTCAAGTTAAAAGAAATTATGAATAATTCCCTCAGTAACTCCTTTTCTTCTGACATGGGAAATGACACAAATCCTAAACCATTAAGTGACTCCAGTGACATTCCACACAACAGCTTTCCCGTGGTTGCTACCATGTGCATCCTTCACTTCCACTCACTCTCCCTTCCCACTGCTGTAATCTCCTGCACTGCTCCTGCAGGCTCCAGGCAAGCACTTCCCAACCCTCCTGCCCTGATCCCTCCTGCAGGTTATCACTCCCCTGTGCTTCCAGCCTGCTCCAACTGATTGGAGAATTCAAAGCCAGTTATATAATCACACCAAACAGATGTCTAAACCAGATTTTATTAGCTCAGTGTAGCTTTCTTGCATAAACACTACTGCCTTTTTCCCCTCTTTTTTTTCCCTGGAGCACTGCTCTCCCCTCACCCCCACCCCTCGCTCTCGTTTTGTTTCACTCCAAGTACAAATTCCCACTCTGTAGAGCAAGGCACCAGCAGAAGATTTAATTGATAAGCAAGCGCTGCACTCTGTAATTGTGCGTGACAGCTATTCTGGCTTGCACCAGAAGCAGCAGTAAATCAGAATATTGTACCACTTCAGAGCTGCTGGGAAGACAAAAATAGAAGGTGCAACTTTATTTCTGAAGGAAACTCACATCACATCCCCAGCGTAGTGCTTGATCCGGAAGTCTCTGTCAAACTCCAGTGTTTTGTCCGTGGCACAAAGCTGAAATAAATTCACATACATCAAAATACCACCCATGGGTTGATATTAAAACACCATCCCTGGGTTTACAAACTCCATGGAAGAGCATCCTGCCTTCAAAATAGCACTGGGAACTGCAGGAATTCCACTTTCTATGTCCATGTGCAGATGTGAAACCCACTGCTGGATAATGTTTGCATGGATGCACTGTAAGAACATGTGCTTGTACAAATGAAGCTGCAAGAGCCTATAATTTTATTAGGAAATTGATATTATCTCAGAAACACCATTATGCAAAAAGAACACTCATGCCTGTAGAGAAACATTGCACCCACGAGTTAATTTATGACTTTTTAAAAACCTTTATACTTTTTGCCATTGCAGTGTAACTCCTCAGCAGAGAAATGGGCCAGCTGCTGTGACAACAGCAAGGCTTGTTCTGTCCCAGATCCCTCCTGGTCATTTGACACCCCTCAAACAGGGACACCCCTGCAGATCCACTGCTCCAGCCCCCTGCTCCCGGCTCAAATTCCCATCCCATCCCATTCCTTCCGAACAACAGAAGATGCCCAGTGCCCACATGGCAGCTGTTCAGCAGCAGTGGCTGTAACACACTCATCCCTTCAGGAATAGCAGGAGCCAAAAAATCCATCAGGGTTGGCTTAATTAAAAAGGGAGAATGAGATAAGAATGAGGATTTTCTTATAGGCAAAAGGAGCAGGAGATGAATTAAGTCTTTGCAGGCAGCATTTAACAGCACCCAGGGCTATGAGCAGATATCTGCTACCCACAAAATGTCTTGGAGAAATAAAAGAGGAAATTAGCACGGCTGAAACACGGGGCAGGAGGAATGATTAGGAGCAGGGAGATACACTCCAAAAATTCACCTGTGTCCAAGAGCACAAGATAGATTGGCTCAAACTGTAAGAACAGATGAAAGAAAACCAGAATATATTTTACACAAGATTAATCACAAGGAGGAGCCCATGAGTGTGAGTACCAAGGTTCCCAGGAAATCCCAGAGGTGTGGGAAGTCCAGCATGGCAGGAGCAGGGAGCACCAGGAGCTGCAGAGCTGATGGATGACCAAGGTGCGGCAGAACACAGAGGAAATGAAGGAACAAGGCAATACCAGGAAAACAAAATCATTTTTCTTGCTGCAGTGTGTTCCCAGCACGGGGCTGGGGAGTGCCTTTGTCACACACAGCTCAAACCAACAAGTCAATAAAAGAGGTAAATACTAAATGGAAAAGGAAATGTGTCTGTGCTACCAGACAGGGCACAGCTGGCAGCACAAGCTCCTCCTAAGGCTCATCCAGCTCTGGAGAGGCTGGAGGGAGCCATAACACAGCAATCAGGGGTTTTGTTGTTTGCTGGTTTGTTTTTTCCTAAGGAGTGATTCTCTCCAAACTTTGTGTGTGCTGGACAAAGCAGTTGAAATTAGAGAAAAGACCAGCAAGTCCATTGATAAAGTGGATCATCTGCCTGGGTTTCTGTGAGCCCTTGCACGAGGCTCCTCACTGACAGCTCACAGCGTTTGAGGGCTAGTAAAGACAGGAGACAGGTGTTGGAAAGATGGGAATCCTGTGGGAGCCTGCACTGAGGCTGTGCTTTCACAGCATCTGAAATGAGCCATAACCTGAGGGCAATGGGAAGGTCGTGGGGCTGGGTGGTGGCACTTCATCACTGAGGGCTGGCTGGGAGAAACTGCGGGAGCTAAATGAGGGCAAAGCAGAGCAAATGAAACTCCTCGGCAGGGCAGGGATTCCCACTGGGAAAGGGCAAAGTTCACAGGAACTGATGGGCCCCAAACTGTCCCTTTACCTACCCTCCTACATCTCAAAAAGGACACGGAGAAGTGGGAGAGGCTTGAAGGGCAAAACCCATCCCCTGCTGACTGCCTGCCCGGGGAGGATGGGCCAATGAACTCGGCTTCTCCAGGTTAGGAAAGAAATGCCCAGAGATGATGGCAAAAAACGTGGAGATGATGTAGTGGAAGACAAAGAAAACCGTGTTTTGCCATTTAAAAACTAGGAGGTGAGGGGTGTAATCTAAAATGGAAGAAGGAGGAGGGAGGGAAACGGAGGAAGGAACTCTTCACTTGAGTATCTGAGCTGTGGAATTCTTTGTCAATTTAAAAAACCAAGAAGACCACACAAAAAACGCTGTTAAGGACACCAGGAGGTTTCTGGGCTGCAGGTCCCTGGAGATGGGAGCATGCCAAGTTATCACTTCACATTTGTCCCATACTGGGCTCTCACTTGGGCATTCACCACTGTCCAGTGTCTTGAGAGACACAACATCAGGTGGACTGGAATGGACCTTCTGATACTCCTCCCTTCACAACCACTTTGTTGAGGTTAACGCTCTCCACAATTTGAAGATTCATGGACTGTCTGTCACTGCACTGGATCCTTCCAAAGTATAATATCAATGGAAAAGAAATGGAACTTGGAGAGGTTGAGGATACGAACCGTGATGTTGGGAAGGGCCACCAGAACAGCTGGCACATCTGCACATCCAGATTAGCGTTAGACAGATCCGAGGAGGGCACCCCACACTCCAGGAACACAACATTCTGCCACAAATTCTGCTGCTGGAAGTGTTAACCAGCGTTCTCCCGGCTTGTTTGGCCTTCCCCAGGACAAGGGCGCCGGCAGCGCGGAGCAGCCGGGTACACAAAGTAGGACACGACTATTTAGGGCACCACAGCCCCCTAGAGCTTCTCCACATGGAGCCTGTGTGCAACATGCTCTGCAGGGAGCAGTGGAGCATGAACTGGGCTGAGGGACGGGAGCTGTTCCCAACACACGACTTTAACTCTTCGGGAACAGCTCCCATCTGTGTGGAACTCTACAGGATCTGCACGGAACCACTGCAGTCTGCAAAGGCAGGGCATGAGATGGAACCAAGCCCTTTGTTTTAATCCAAGTTAGAAGAGCCTGGCTCAGAAGGCTGAGGCTTTCCACAGCAGTTCTGGGTGGGACTGAGGAAGAGCTCTGAGGTGCTGGGACATCTGCAGAGATGCGATGGGGAGAAAAAATAATAATTATGCTGGGAGGTTTATGGGTCAATGTTTTCAAGGCTCTATTGATTTAACTAGAAATTAGCAAGCCAGGCAGATCCACCACCCTCTCCATAAACATTATTTATAGCAGGATTCCTTGTCTCCCTCATAGCCTGTGCAGGCAGTTTCTGACAACGCCACCTCCTGCTGAGGAACGCTGCAGCTGGCAGTGCTGCCCTTTAATGTCTCCTTGCTGGGAGGGGACTCCTGAAGGCAAGGACTCGAGCAGATTTTATTTTTAAATGTTCATTTTATAGCCTCCCATAATACCTCCTGAAATTCCATCTCCTTCTGCCACTGCACTAAAGGACCACCTGCTCCCTCTGTGGCAGAGCCCCTTCCCCCAGGCAGATGTGGGAGCAAGGACAGAACAGAAACCAAACTCCTCTCTCTATATCCACTGTAGTGGATGGTGTCTGGTGCCACCAGACAGCTCCAGAAACTGGACCACTCCCCTAGCACCCCACTGCAGTGGAACCCAGGCTCCATCCCACCAGCATTACCACTAAAGGAAACAATTTCCATTCAAACAGGAACCCAGACCAGGCCTCACACTTGTTTTCAGGCAGGTTTTCTCAGAACGTGCCATGTCACTGCTCAGGCACGTGAAATCTGGGTCAGCAGTGGAATCAAGCTCCCTGTCCCCCTCCCTGAGCTCGGGTGCACGTGGCAGGTGAGACATCAGGTGTGCTGCAGCAAAAGGGCATTTAAGGAAAGCAGCATCTGGGAGGAAAAAGTGGTTTTGGTTTACTTTCATCCTGGCCTCTCCTCAGACAGCCCCAGCCAGACCCATTGTTTACCCCGGGCCTCCCGGAGGCGGCCTTTAGCACATATCTTACACAACCAGGCTAATTTGGTATTTCTGACCTACATAAAATATTGTGCCGGGGTGGGAGGGAGCAGGGGGGACTGGCATTCTGAGCCATGCATTTCAGACAGTGTTTCTGGGTAAAGAGACATCAATAAATTAAAAGCCCTTATTTGATTACTCAGTGTGAAAGATTCTCAAATTAATCAGGCTGGTGACCATTTTGCAATCTGCTGCCAAGTGAGGAACAAATGAAGCCTTTTAATTCACCCATTGTAGCCCAGACAAAGCCGAGTGAGGGGCCTGGGTGTTCTGAGGTGCAGTGGGAGATGAGCACGTTCTGCAGCCAATGACGGTGAAAAAAGCCCAAATCACAGCGCTGTAATAATGCAGGAGTGTGAATAATTTCACTGTCACTATGTATTAGAGCAGCCTGGGAAGAACAACACGTGGGCCGAGCCGGCGCATCGATTGGTTCCAGATGACATCATGATATGTCAAGGCACGAGCTCAGGCTCCTTTTATCCCGAATAAAAGGGATGTGCCATCGGACGTGCTGGAGCTCCCTCTGCCGGGCTCCTCTGCGGCTGGAGCTGCTCCGGGCTCCTCATATCACACTCACTTGCAGTGATTCCAACCCAGCCACCCCTAAACCCCTTTTTCTCATTCCATTCCACCTCAGAACTCTGAGAAGGGATAGCAAAGGACAGCAAAGTCTGTGGGTTACCTTCCTGCTGGAGAAGTGTGCGTGCTTCCCCAGTTTGTTGTTGAGGGCCTCGAGGAACATCTCATCCGTGACTTTCCCCACGTTCATGCAGGCATCGTCCAGAATGGCAATGATCCCTTTGTGCTGCTGCTCCACCAGGTCCACGATAACCTGGTTGTTGAAGTAATCAATCTGCAGGAAACAAAGGACAGGGTGCTGGTGACCTTGGCTGCAGAAATGGGAGGGTACCAGTGCTGGCCATAGCACCCAGGGTGACAGCGAGGAGCAATCAGCTCTGAACATGCAGGTCTCTAATTCCAGACCAAGCAGGCTGCTCTCCTACTCTGAACAGCAAAGAAAGTGATTTTTCAAACCCCTCGCTAACACCATGAGACCTCTGCTGCAGAATGCCCTTTAAAATGTCTTTTGCAATTCAGCTGTGTGCAGTCACCACAGTGACACTGCACATCCTGTCCTTGGCATTCTGAAGAGAGCTTAAACAGGAAAAGTCGAGATTTTTACATGTTACTATCAACAACTAGAAAAACCCATAAGCACTCAGAACAGGAACCCACAGTGGTGTGTGTGGCATCACAGAGGTGCCACAAGAGGTTTCATCTCAGATCTGGAGTCCCTTATTTTCCCAAGGAGACATGTGGTGAGGTGACTGGGGAGCTCCTGCCCCAGCCTGATCCAGGCCTGACAGGACAGCTGGCAGGGACACAGATGTCCCATCGACTGGAGCCTGCGTGTGGAGCAACTTCAGATCTGGGACTTGTGCTGGTACACTGACCTCACAGCAACCTCTCCCTCCCCTGCCAAAGCACTCACATGCTTCCAGGGAATTCCCTCTCGCTGGTACTCCTCCTGCTCCTGCTTTAGAACCAGCTGAATGAAGAGCTGCTGCAGCTTTTCATTGCAGTAATTAATGCAGAATTGTTCAAAACTGCAAAAACATGAGAAGAAAAGGTGATGAGTATTCTGGGAAAGGCGAGGGCACAACACTGGGCTTTAGAAGGTGGCTCACCTGTTATTGTCAAATATCTCGAAGCCATAGATATCCAGCACCCCAATGACTGTGTTCTTGCCATGCACTGTGGTGTCATAGTTCTTCACCTCGATGACATCGTTGATGTGTGTCACAATCCAGCAGAAGAGACGCTCGTAAATGGCCTGCAGGAAACACAGACTGAGGGCTCCTGCCTGCACCTGCCTCAGCTCTTCCAAGGAAATTCAACACAGCTCATTCCAGGCCTCCACCAAAGCTGCAGGTAATGTTCTGCTGAAAGTGAGCAGCTACTGACTGGAGAAAATACTCTATGGAAGTATTTCTTTTCTTTCTTCCAAAACTCATTTATAACAAGTTGAAATCCCAGTGAGGTCACTGGGTGCAGCAGTTCCCTAATTTGATTCCAGTCAGCTTTTCAGTTGCCTAATAAGTACCATTCCTGAGAATTATTTAACAGTAGTGAAGAGCAAGGAAGAGGTCAGTCACAGAAAGCCAACAACTGAACAAGATGACAGGAAAAGAATCCTGTTCACCTTTTACAAAGAAAATGTTCTGTAGGCAGAGGTGTCTTCAAACTCTTCATGTTCAAAACATGCTGTGAAGCTGGGTAAACACATTATCTCAGGAAAAGAAGTCAAGCTAATAATCAAGGACCTTCATAACTTCATCTGTTCCTCCCTCATCATTTGCTTTCTTAGCAGAGGAGGAACAATTGTCACTCCTGCCACCAGTACTCACTTTTCTTGTGGAAGGTGTCCCTGCCCATGGCAGGGAGGTGGAATGAGATGGTCTTTAAGGTCCCTTCAACCCAAACCATTCTACAATTCTTTAAAAAAATTTTTTTAAATGACACTTTGTGTTTCCAACCTGAATTCTAGATGTTACAGTTCCACTCTCTACTCTTTAACTGCAAAATGAAGTTGAGGATCCCATTTCACAGAAAATTCCTCCCTGTATGACATATTTGCAGATGCCAGCCAGGCCTGCAGCCCGTCCCCTCCTCGGTGTGCTGGCACTGCTGGCTGTGGGAGCTGGGCCCCTGCTGGAAGGGCAGGGATGGGGAGGTGCCACAAACCCCTACAGAACTCAGGAGCACGTAGGTTCAGAGAGAAACCTGCAGGATGTACAGCAAGCACTGTGCTTATGGAGCCACCAGGAATCCTCCTGGGACTGAGCACGGGGCAGTTCTGACAGCGATGCCTTCCTTGGGCACTGCCGTTCTTTGCTGAGCAGCTCAACCCACGGGCAAAGGCAGCAGAGACGTGCCTGGGTGAGAGTGCCACACCTGTGCAGAGGAAGGGACTGGAGCTCACCTTTGCAAAGGCGTCCCTGCCGTAGGTGGCCTCCTGCTCCGTGTGCTGTTTGTCGATGACGTCCCTGCCCGTGGCCACTGTCCGGAACAGCAGCGCCTTCTCCACCAGCTCGGCCTTGGTGGACAGGAGGTCGGCGATGACCGACACCACCTTGCTGTTCTCGATGATGGGAGTGTCTCCATCCACGAAGAACTTCAGGTTCCCCTGCAATCAGTAGCATTTCTCAATCTGCCCTTTACTAACAGGGATCAGCATGCCCCAAGTCCATCCATTTTCCCCCTGTTACTCCCAGTAGGAAAGACCCTGCCATGCTGGAAGGTGGGTCCTGCACATCTACACCCTCAAAGCTCCAATGTCAGTGGGAGCAGCAAAGGCTTTCTCAAAGCAAAGCATTCCTGCTCAGTGCTCAGCTCAGCTTTTGGGACAAGTGACATCAAACACTTCCTGAGATTTAATCAAACACCATGCCAAGATTCAGAGTCCAGGGATAGGGAATTGCACCACGTATAAAAACGCTGGGTGTAGTATTTATGTTCACTGGCTGCAGGTCTCCAGGCAGTGCTCCTGCCACAGAGGGAATGGGAATGGTGTGGGGAAGCTGGGAGGTCAGTGCCAGTGGGCAGCACCCCACCAGCACAGCTCTGCTCCTGGGTACCTTCTGTGCCAGGATTAAGCAGTGACACCCCTTGGTGATCCGCAGCAGAGGGTGCTCTCCCAGCCTGCCTGCATGGCCCCACTCTTCTCTGCCTCCCTTCTTTCCCAGCACTGCTACCCCAAGGAGAAGGGACTGGAACAAAGCTGTTCTTTGCCACCCTCCTCCTGCCCACCTGTTTCCCCAGGGGAACACAAGAGCTGAGCTACAGGGACACTGTGCAGGGGAGGAGGGGTCCCTTCAACCAGGAGGATCCTGAGAATCCTTCCTTCCAGGAGAAGGAAGGATTTCCTCAGCCTCAGAACACAAAGAATTAAGGTCTCCTGTGCTTCCTGTGCTCAACCTTTACCATGAAGTGAAGCAGAACCACTGTGGTGAAGGTGAGCGTGAGGGCAAAAAGGGACAGAAGCTCCCTACTCCTCACTGCCAAACCCCAACAGTTCCTCCTTCAGAACATTTAACGGCTCCCAGTACTCAGCGGGATGTCTGGTTTGGGATCTGGAACATGCAGGAATACATGTGACCATTTACTGCAGTGCCCTGTTCCAGCAAGGACTGACTGTCCCCACTGGAGCTGAGAACTGGACACACTTTCCCAGCCAACAGAGCTTCCAAGTGCTTCTGCAGCAGGAAAATCAAAGCTGCTGGCAGCACAAGCCCTCCTGAGGAACGGCCCAGGGACGGGTTCAGGGATGGATATCCATGGGCAGGGAGCTCACCAGGTGCAGAATGGCTGCCACGATTTTGTAGACAGTCTGAATCTCCTCCTGCTTGAAGCCAATCACCTTCATGGCATCAGCGACTGCCTTGAACTCGGCGCCGTCGTTGATGGAACACTGAGGGGAGAGAGAAGTTTGGGATGGGGGAGGTTAATGGAAGTCAGCTGTGAGGAAGCAAGGATTTCACAAGCCCATGGGAAATAAAGATGCACTTTGATGTTTCTCACATGCAAGACACTGTCATGAGGTTTCCCAGCTTATTCCAATGCCATCTCGCGTGCTTGGACACTGAACCCTGCACTACACACATGTATTCTGGCAGCAGGAGACACAGAAATCCACCACAGCACAACAAATTTCCCAATGGAATTTGCTGAGAAAGAGTTCATAAAATGTCCCAGAAGAACAGGGACAATTTGTGCAGTCACAGACCCTCTGAGCAGAGGCTGTAGAGCACCAGCAGGAGATCTCTGTTCTCCACCTCTCTCAGGATGAGCCTCTCCCTCCCTCCCTGCAGCCTCCTGGGTTTGTTTTCAATGCACATTTTTAGAGAGAATAATTTGGCACGTGAGAGGGTCTCTGGGTTTCTGTACCAAAGTGCAGAAGCAACTAGGAAAAAGCACCTAGGAAATCAGGGAGCTTTGGCCTGGACCCTGCTTTAAAGGGACAACACTAAGGACAACTCCCGATGTATCTGAAGTGTTCAGGATCTTGTTGTCCTAAAAACATTATGGATTTGTTCCCTTCTTTCCTGCTCAGAGTTCCCCCTCGAGGACAAGTCAGACATGAAGTCTCAGTGCTTCAGTAGCTCAAAGATTCTGTTGCAAAAAAACGAGTCTTTATAGCTTTTTGGTGCAGAAGGCAGTTTAAGTTACCCATCATGGAGCATGTAATGCCTGCCACTGGTAATGGGTCAAATATCTACACCTGCATTTATTAATAAATCATTTTATTGCTGCTTATAAGCAGACACAAATGCAGCATGCACAGGTATATTTGTATATTTTAAGAAGAAAAAATCATCTTTTTAAGTACACTCATGCTTTATCTTGTAGTGCCAGAAACTTCATTACAAACAGCACTCCAGTGTCACCTTTCCACATTCATCCCCACTGATCTCAACTTCTGCTAGCTCAGCAGTGCTTTGAGCATTTCCAGCAGCATTCCCAATGTCAGGCTGTCCCTGGGTCCCTCAGACCCTCACCTTGAGCTGTGCCCCAGGGCAGATGTAGCTGTAGGCTGACGCATCCTTCTGGAGGTGCAGAGAACGCAGGAGCTGCTCAGAACCTCCCTGCAGGAGCTGCACGAAGAGAGTTTTAAGAGATGGTGAATGGCAAATACAAAACCCTTCTCTTTTCTGTCTCTTGTTCATCTGCTTCACAAGCTAAATCATAAAAATATTAATTACTGCTGCAATATGGGGAGCACAACGTGCAAGATGCAGAGTCTGCACTGGCGCAGGGCTCTGCCACCACAAATCCCTGTCCTTTAGAGTCACAACCGTATAAAAACCAGCCTGAACCCCCTCACAGATATGTTCACACCTGTACCACGCCACAGCTGTGCCGTGGCAAGCACACTGCCCATACAGAGACTTTTCCTCCTGGAAATGACACATCCGTGAGGAAAGTGCTAACACGCCATCATGGAGTACTGAAAAAGTGGGAAAAAAATAAACAAACCTCCCCTTCCCTCACTGCAGAATCAAGGTTACACTAATAGGCTGACCATACCCCCAAAGGACACACAGGGAACCACCACACAATGTGGAAGACATTAAAGAACATCCGAAAACCCAAAAAAGTCAACTTGGTGTCATAAAATTACTTCCATATGGACTAAAGGCCTCAAGAGAAAAGAGAGGGATTAGGCTTACTACAAATAAAACAGTGAGTCAAAGTCCAATGTCCTACCATATTTGTTTAGTCAGCCTCCTTTTAAGTTTATAGATGTGTTAATATGGGACTGGAGGACAGAAAACAATCCATCTTCCCAGGCTTCCTCCCAGCCCAGGCCCCCGCAGAGAACTGAAGAACCCAAGATCACCCAAGATGCTGCAAAAGGGAACCCTCTGCAGAACACATGAGAGGGTGAAAGCCCTGAGTGCTCTGCCCAAGGTGTCTGGGAAACTGGGGACAAGTCACTGCTCCAGCAAAGGAACACAAACCTGGTAGAAAGAGTGGAAGCTTCGTTCCCCGGGCTGCTGCACGATCACACGAGACTGGGGGAACAAAGCACAGAGCTGGCTGTTAGTGGGACATCAGCACCTCCCCTCAGACACCCAGATCACCAGGACACCCCAAGTCCATCCCACCTCACTCTCAGGCTCTTGGGAACACCATCACACACGTGTGACCCTGGAGCTTGAGGTCTACAGTCAAAAGCACCAGCTTGTGTAACAGCTGCAACGACCAACTTCCACCCAGGAATCTCATGAGGGAACCACACTCTTTCATGGAAGAGTCAAATAAAACATAATTTTAGTTTTAGAATTACTGAATCACTGGAAATAAAAAACAGGACTCTGTGACTAAAGACAAATTGCTCAGGGCCTGGTGGCCACCACTCCTACACCCCCAGGACAGGCTGCCCACAGCTCCCAGCCACAGTACCAGGGAATGCTCTGCTCTGACACAAGGGCCTTGTTTTAGGGAGCTGTAGCTCCATTCCAGAATCCTCCTTCCAAACCAGTGTAAAACAGCATAAAAAAGGGTTAAATGCAGCAGACCAAGCAACACGTCCTTATTTTATGCTACAAGTTTGAACTATGAAGGTGTGCTGGGGAGGTTTAGGTTGGAGAGCAGGGAAAGGTTCTTCCCCCAGAGGGTGCTGGGCACTGCCCAGGCTCCCCAGGGCATGGGCACGGCCCCGAGGCTGCCAGAGCTCCAGGAGTGTCTGGGCATCACTCTCAGGGATGCCCAGGGTGGGGGTGTTGGGGTGTCTGTGCAGGGCCAGGGGTGGGACTGGATGATCCTGGTGGGTCCCTTCCAGCCCAGGATGTTCCATGATTCAATGTGTTCCTGCTGCAAAGCCACTGTCTGTTACTACTCGTGTTTGGGCCAGAGCCTCCATTGCTTTCAAATGGAAACAAATTTAACTTGGGAGAAGTCAAGAATATGAAATAAACAATCAGGACAAATAAATCATCAGGATTTAAGTCACTGCAGCTGCAGTCCCAGCCCTCTTTTTTACATCAAAGTATCCCAAGTTAAATGTTTGGATTTGTTGTTTTGTTTTTTAAAATAAAGTGTTTATTCTGAAAATAGACTTCAGGGAAATAAGGGGAGAAGTAAAAAAGAAACACAAACAAAAAAGGGTGTTGGCAGATGTGGTCAAACACATAATCAAAGCCAGACGTGTCTCACACAGCAAGAACTGTTAATGGCTCACGCCTGGTTCCTCCAGTTTTGCATATTCCAATGTTTTCAGACACCACTTAATGACATGAAGAAAATAATTATACTGAGAATCACTTGGAATATATAAAAACAACGCTACCAACAGCTCACCCAAGGCTGTGGCATTATTCCAAAATAACACTTCTCAAGCAGACCTGCTCCCTACAGCCCTGGAGATCTCCTCCAAGGAGAGCTCAGTGCAGGAATTACAAAGCAGGAGCTGTGCAGAGGATAAATTGTATCCAAAATAAAAACTGAGATTAAATTACACACACCCCCCCACACAAAATCCTTTGGGTAACACAGCCCCGTTCCTGGTGAGCTCTGGAAGTCGTGGTGCTCCAGGAAAAGGGTGCTGCCAGCACTTCAGTGGCTTTCCTGACTCCTGAGGAAAAATTAAGCCCTGGATTTATTTTCCATGCCCTCATCCCTCACCTGCTGTACATGTCTGAATGGAAAACTTTCTACTGGCAAAGCCCAGATTGCAAAAGTAACTCCAGCAAAGGCTGTAACCCTGGAAGGGAGGGTGGCTCACCTTTTCTAGCAGGTAATTATTGATGTGCCCACCTATGGGGTCTCCCTTGAAGTCGAAGTTGATGTCCATGTATTTTCCAAACCGGCTGGAATTGTCGTTACGGTTTGTTTTGGCATTGCCAAAGGCCTCCAACACACAGTTGGATTTCAGCAGGATGTTCTTCACTCTGCAGCAGGGATAGATGGATGGATGGAAAAGGGAACAGGGTAAGACTTCGACACTCACACCACAGGATTTTTTTTCCCCAGCCATTTCTCCAGAAGAATTCCATGACAGCAGTGATGCTCTTTGATGGCAGATTTGGGCAGATGTGGATGACATCAGCAATCCCACGGGAAATCAGCTGGGAGCTGTCAGCAACGCTCCTCAGAGCAAGCAAATGCTCTTAGATTTAAAGACCAGACCCCCGCCCCGAAAACAGCACCACAAATTCAGTTTCTATACACACTCGAATTCTGAAACCAATTTTCCGAACTCTTTCTCAAGTCATTTTCAAAAGTTCATTTGGGGCAGGTTTAAGTCTGTTTCTGCAGAAAGCCACATTCTTTGCTCCAAAACTTTTACTCCAGGACAGAGAGGGACATTTTGCAATTCAGAATCACATGAGCCTGGAAGGTCACGGAATACACTCCTTACACTCCACATGGTGTTCTAGCCCACCCAAATTTCAGGCAATTTGCCCCAGGAAAAGCGATTTAGAATCATTTAGGTTGGAAAAGACCTCTAAGATAATTAAGTCCTGCCATTAGACGGTTGATACTGGCTGGATGGTACTTCTAGATGCTGTTTCGATTTTGAAAGTTTGAACTTTCAAAATAAACTTTTCAATGTGATTTCGGCAACTAATGCAGCAAAATTCCCAGAGTAAAAGCAGTACCAGAAGAAGTTAAGTATAAATAAGCATGTACGAGAAACCATCTGATAACGTGGTGCTACTGAGCCCACAGAAGGAGACCCACAAGCAGGAGAATTCCCCTCCTTTTCCAGCCCAGGCCTTACCTCTCCACCTCAGCCCTCTGCCCGGGGTTGGTGATGGCTGCTATGTACTGCATTATGTATTTACTGGCCTCAGTTTTCCCAGCCCCGCTTTCACCTGGGGGCAGAAACACCACGGTGACCAAACAGATGAAAAAAGCAAAACAAATCATTGGACAGAAGACCTCAATTCTACCCCAACAGTGCCTGGGGGGGGTTGATTTTTTCTTTTAAAGCAATATTTGTGTGCACTTGGGACGTTTTCTAAACACAGCCATAACTCTGCCTGGCTGATGCTGCTGCTGGGCTGACTTCGAGCAATTGTGCTGTGAGATTTCACAGGTCGGGAAAAGGGCTGGCACACAGAGGATCAAAGGAATATTGTTAGAGGAGAAAGCCGGGCCTGCAGCAGCACAAGGGGCCACTGTTCTGCACCCCAGCCTGGGGCTTTCTCCTTTCAGAGCTGCCCGAGCACGGGGACATCAAGGAAACGAAGTGCCAGGATCCAGCCAGGGATCACTCTGGTACCAGCCCTGCTCCCACTGCTGGAGCCGCGGCCTTTTCAGTGGAGCAGGGAACAAACAGTGGCCAGTCAGGGCAGCGACAAAAATCAGCAGCTCCTGAGGAGAGACAAGCCCAGTTCTGCTGATCGCAGCTCTGCTGACCGCAGGTCACTCCTGATCCCAGCTCTCCTGATCCCAGGTCACACCCCGGAGCAGACACAGGGCTCCTGCTCACATTATCCCTCTGCAGGCACAGATCCAGCTCCCGGCTGGCACCAGCTCTTGAATGAGATAAGAAATAATTGTGCCGGTCTCCACACACGGATTCAAATGCAAATGAGCAGCTTTAAGATTAATGAAGTTTCTTTTATAAAACGCTGTCATTAGCCAAGCCATTATTCTCCTTCCGCCTGGAATTTCACACAGATCAAGTGCTCATCACCATGCAGAGCCCTCCCAGCCTACCTGAGATGACAATGCAGGTGTCTTTGGATCGTCTCTTCATGGCTTTGTAAGCAGCATCAGCGATGGCAAAGAGGTGGGGAGGCCTCTCGTAGAGCTCCCTGCCCCTGTACTGCTCGATCGTGTCCCGCCCGTAGATGTTAAGGTTCTTGTAAGGATTCATGGAAACAACCACCTCTCCGATAAAGGTGTAAATCCGGCCTTTCTCGAACCTGCCCGGCAGGAGACAAAAGGCACAAGTCAGATAAACGCAGAGGTTCAGGACAGGCAGTTGCCCGGGCCGTCGGGTGAACTCTTCCATCCATCACCCCATGGAAATGCCACAATAAAACCCTGGCTCCGGACATGCCCCGAGCAGGGATGACACAGCAGCAGACACAGAGACCCGAGGGTACAAGGACAACGACCGGGGCTGGCTTGGAGTTCCACCACCTGCAAAGGACGTTTCTACCTCTGTTTCACTTCCAGATACGTGATATGGAATTTAGAGTTTCTACAACTGACAGTAAGTGAACACGAGTAAGTAATCTGCTTCATAAAGGGGATTTACAGGCAAATTCCTTTTTCACATTCTGTAGTTGTCCGTGACCCAGCTCAGGCCAGAGGAGCAGAAGTTCTGAAGACCTCACTGAGAGGTCTAATCACACCTGAAAGTAAACAGAAGCCTAGGAGGGAACTGCAGCCTCTCAGCTCTAGCAATGAGTCTTTTTTGCTGGAAGGCACTTTGGTATCATCACTGCTGCTAAACCAGAGGGGAAAAATTTCTAAGAATGTGTGCAAACAACCCTAAACGACACCATTCCTATCCCTACCTGGCCCTTCGATTCTTTCTGCAAATGAGACTGAAAAGAACTGGATGTTAGTTTTAAAAAAGTGTTAAAGTTAGAAGATGTTTCCAAACAAATTCCTATTTTATTTAAAGTTACCTATGAGGAGAGCTCAGAATAATTCCAGATTAACAGCTGAGGAATTCACACAGCATTTGTTTCTCAGGAGGAGAAAGGACAGCAGCAGGTTTAAGGATCATCACACAAACCCTGGATTTCCAGCGCCAGTCCCTGTCTGCAGCTGTACTTCAACCTCGGGACATTAGATGGCACCAGAACCCCTCCACACAGCCCGGGAGCCTCGAATTCGGATGGACTCCGGCACAAATTCCAGCATTACTTTATTGAATTTATTACCACCCCCATGTGGTGACAGCCCTGACATTTTCTATTGTTCATCTGAGAATTTTCTGCAGCATCTTGGCAGCGTCAGTTTTTAGCAGGTGTAATAAAACTCAAGAAATATCATCCAGCAAACAGCATTCCACTTTCTAGAAGTGGTTGTGCCTCCAACTCCAGCTTCCTCCTGCAATACTGCACTGGGAAGACACAAGAACTGCAAAACATCCTCTTGTTCCTACATCACTTTTAACTGAAGGTGTCCTGATACGCATTTCCCAAAACAATAATGAGCTTAAAATGCAAAGATATTTTACATTTTTGAGATATATGCTGTTTGAAAGGTACCAGTAATGTTTTAGAAAATATAAGGTCAACATAATTAGCAATACCAATACCCCTAATTCTAATTTTTTGGAAGATCCCAAACAGGTAGAAGTGCAAAAGGACCAGGCTGGGAGCCCGGGGGGACTCTGCATACACAGAGGAGAGCTTGAAAAACCAAACCCACACAACACTTGTTGGTATTAAGGAGACCAAGTCACACTGGGACATCAATACGTAATGGAAACCACAAGGACATCATGATGAGCACAATCATTCCCACCTTTTGGAGATGGACACCCAAAAAAGATGAGTTACCCAATGGAGAACTCCGAGGCTGCTCTCCCAAGTCCCTGCCCAGCAGCACAGAACTGCTGCTCAAGGCACTACTACTGATGCTGAAAATAAAGATCCAGCAGATTGTGGATGAGGTTTTAAGCCCCATGAGCAGCTGGAGGGTTCATGGCCACAGAGAGGGTGAGGGGGGTTGGTTTCGCTGAGGAGAAATAAAGAAATAAAGGCCATTCCTGCTGCAGTGTCGCGCCAAGCTGCCATCACAGCACCCAATACTCTGACCTCTTCCTTAAGTAATGAATTATGTAAACTTGCATTGCCAGACCCAGTTTAAGTTTCCTCCCGTGACAGTTCAGCATCCCTGAGCGAATCATAGAATCAGGGAATGTCCTGAGTGGGAAGGGACCCACAGGGATCATCCAGTCCAGCTCCTGGCCCTGCACCCCAACAATCCCAGCCCATGCATCCCTGGGAGCAGTGCCCCAGTGTTCCTGGAGCTCTGGGAGCCTCAGGGCTGTGCCCATTCCCTAGGGAGCCTGGGCAGTGCCCAGCACGCTCTGCCTCTAAGCAGAACCTCCAGATCTGGCCCTGCCAGCCTGTCCCTGCAGAGCCCCCGCTCCGAAGGGGTTCCAGCTGGGATGCTGGCACAGGCAGCAGGCTCACATCCTGCCTGTCACTTCCCCACAGCTCAGCTAAGATGACAGATCCCACAATGGGCCTCCAAGCCAAGTTCTAAAAGGTTTTACTGGGCTCTGATGAGTTGCATCTTCAGCTCTGTGGCAAAAGGCAGATGGAGATGAGGGGGAAGAAGGATCCATCTCCAGGCTTGACAAACAGGCACTTCTCCAGCCTGACTCTGAGGATACAGAGTTTATGAAAAAGTGACACTCCCATTTACCTCTCAGTTCATTTCTCTTTATTTCCTAGCAGCAGAGCTAAAATTCCAGAGCCGTGCTCAGATGTTCCCACCAGGAGCTTCGGCTCCTCGCCCCTCGTTGCTGATAAAGCCCCTTTTCATCCCTGAGCGTGGCTCAGCACAGCAGCAGGCCAAGAACAGCAGGGCCTGTTTTCCTGGCTGCACGGCTCCGGTGGGAGAGCGGGCTTTGCCTTGCCCATGGAGAACTCAGGAAAGCTTAAGAAAACAACCCACGAGGGCAGTGCAAACGGGGAGCTTTGAGCTGTGTTAAATCCATGATTCCTCTGCAGGGCAAGATCACAAAACAAGACCACGAATCCATTTGGTACTTTTCACAGCCAGCACAGTTATTTTAGTGCTGAGATGTAACACACAGAACTGGGGTTTCGTTATTCAAAGCAACAACAATGCAGTTCCTTGATAAAAAAAAAATTCTTTGATGAAAGGAACCCCAGTGTCCACTCCTGAGGCAACACCCCAGGATCAAACCTTGGTTTGTATCTCATGGAAATCACATCAACTTGTGCTGCAACAAAACATTTCCCTGGAATAATTCCATTTGAATAATTTCTGTATTGATGTCATAGAATCATGGAATATCCAGAGCGGGAAGGGACCCCCAGCATCACCCAGTCCCACCCTGGCCCTGCCCAGACCCCCCAACACCCCCACCCTGGGCATCCCTGGCAGCGCTGCCCAAACGCTCCTGGAGCTCTGGCAGCCTCGGGGCCGTGCCCATTCCCTGGGGAGCCTGGGCAGTGCCCAGCACCCTCTGGGGGAAGAACCTTTCCTGATCTCCATCCCAACCCCCCCTGACACAGCTCCAGCAGTTCCCTGGTCCTGTCCCTGTCCCAGGGAGCAGAGATCGGAGCTGCCCCTGGGGAGGAGCTGCAGCCCTCAGTCCCTCTCTCCAGCAGCTCAGCAGCCAAAAAGCAATTCACAGTATTTAATCCTTGTGGGTTATTTTGAGGAAGAACATCAGCTCTTTCATGAGAAGTTTTTATACCAGTTTTTATTACCTCATTAAAACATCAATTGATAATGAGAAAATAAAAACCAGTGAATCACAGAATATAAATCATTTTAAGGGAGAGAAATTCTTCTCTAGGAAAGAAGTCCACTAAGGCAAGAAAAAGGCTTTTACTTTGTTTTGTGGTTTTTATTTTTAGGAAAAGGAGTTTAAAAAAATTAAAATCTTTAAGTCCAGACAGGGTATATTCACACACAGTTGCTCCTGGAAAATACACTGCAGAAATGGGAACACTGAAGTAGGAATCTCCACCACCAGAGAGCACTCACATTTAGGATTTCCCCCACCTGACAAACACTCCAGTCAAAAATAAAACTGTTCTTACCGAGGAAATGATGCAACTTCAAATGCACTCAGTACAAATAAAGAAAAGTTAGTTGGCAAGACTTGGAACCCGCACTCCCAAACAACATCTGCAGGACGGGACCGTCACACAAAGACACCCCACCAGGCCACCCTGCCAGAGCACTCACATCAGACAGGGGGTTCCTAATTAATCATTGACATGTAACTCCTCTGCTCCAGAAGCCAAAGAGCCCTTGGGGGGAGCACTGCCAGCCCTGAGCATTGGGCAAACGGCTCTTCACTAACCCGCTGTGCCAGTCCGTGCCCATCTGCCCAACATCCGAGGGACAGAGCATCTGCTGGGGAACCATGGCATGGTCACCAGTTTGCTGTCCCTTTAGGAGAGCTGAAGTGTACGTGTTGGTATTCTGGATCATTTTCTACTGGAAAAAGCCCTTCTCTGGTCCTGACCTGCTCCCTTCTCAGCACTGCTCACAGACTGGCAGCACATTCTGCTTTACACACACACACACGCCAAAGCCTTCCCCGGCAGCAGGTGCTCCCTGAAGCTCCTTGATCCCAGCCCTTCCTGATGCTCCACAGGGCCCCCAGGACAGAACCTGCTCGGTCAGTCACAGCACAGACGCCCACTGAGATGGGCTTTCAGTTCCAGCTGTGCAGCAGGGGCTTAAAGGAAAGGAAATGTTACGGAAAAGCAAATAAGGACAGAATCAGGAGTGCTACAGCTGCCTCAGCGGCGCTAGTCAGCAGCTAAGCCAGTCCCACTGAAGGTTAAGAGAATCAAAACTGATGGTTTCAAACTATTCTCTATTTCCAGCTTCTTTGTGAACTCCAAAGCACAAACTGAAATACTGACTATGAGCACACAGCTTTTTCTTCCTCCGCTGTGCATGGGAAGAATGATCCAGGAGCTGCACATCTCTAGGATGGGGAGCAGGGACAATTCCCTTTTCTGTTGTGAACACCCCATGTGGTTTGGGTTACTGTCCCAAATGGGGTAACAAGCCTTAGTTATTTTTTCCCATGAAATATAGACATTAAAAATCCATGACTGCAGGCTTTGAGTCCATTCTCTTTGAAAATCTGTGTGGAGACATTTAATTAAAACTTGTGTTCATTAAGAGATGTTCATGGACAGCCAAGGCTGGGCCTTTAGGATGTGTTCACTAAGGAAGGGAATTTAGGCAGACTTCTGGCACTGAAACCATATTTACCCGGTTTTGAAGTGCAAGAATGAGTAGCCTGCACTCACCCAAGGGAACAACCCCATTCTCCTTGTGCTTTGGGAAGTGAGTGACTTTCCTAAAGCAAACTTCACTCTGTGCCTCAGGTACTTGTGCCTTTTCTATGTGATACCGGCTCTCCCTGCTGAGAGTTCAGTGCTGCCTAAAGACTTTATTTTAGGTAAATCTCAAAATAAACTCAGCTGTCAAGCAGGACTTCAAGTCTTTCAGTAAATTGCTCATAAACTGTCTCACAGCGAATCAGCCTCTCACAAGAGCACTCAGATAAACAGGATTTGCGTTGGCAGAACTATGGCTAAAATATTCCTGCTGCACTTGGAAAAACAGACCAAAAAACTGTCCAGTCAGTATAACCTCCCTGCACCAGGAAAATGATCCAAGTCTGTCCTGATCATGAATATGCATGTCTACAATATTCAAAATATGCATGTCTACAAGGTTCTGATCCACCCTGAGGGCCAGAAAACCTGCAATTAAATTCATTTCGGTTGCAGGTGAGATTTTTGCTTGCAGTTGGCCTGCATGGACTCGGTGTTCAGATGCTGCCAGTTGAACAAAATAGGAAATGCCATTTGGAGCGTGTTCTGCACCACTCCTTTCCTGTATGGAGGGAGCAGACAGGGCAGGGTGAGGAATACTCCATTCATCTGCAGCCTCCAGCCAGCTTTGAAATTAGGTTAAAAGAGTTCTTTGTAATGATGTCATTTTTTTCTAAATAAAATTAGCAAACTATGAGTGACCACTGCCACATCTTCCTCAACAAACCAAGGTTTAAGCAAATTGACTGTAATTTGATGAGGCTGATTCAGCTCCAACCCAGCTGACCCTTGAGTCATCCACCAGCTCTGCAAACCCACCGGGTAAGGTCAGGGGAAGGAAAATGGGAGATGGATGCTAAGCCAGCTCTAATGAACGCTGAATAAAGTCTAAAACTGGGACATGTAGGAACAGGAATAATATTAAAATCCCTCTCCTTAAATATAAAGCACTAACCTTGCACTGAAAAGATGCCAAGCCACTAAACACAGGAGTCACTGAACTTTCATTTCTATTTGCGTCAGACCGGCCGGGCTCTCTCTGCAGCAGGGGAGCACTGCAGGAGCACTGCATGCTCCTTTTCCAGCTCTGAAGCACAGCAGAAGGCACAAGCAGGCTTGAAACAGATAAGGAGTCAAAGGGAAGTTCTTTGAAAAGCCTCCAGGACAACACCACGCTTTGTGGTTTATTCCCACCCACACGGGAGGAAGTCACTTCCAGCACAGGTAAAGCAGTTTGCTCCCTGCGTGTGGAGCAGTAAAACACACTCCCAGTTTCCATGTGAAAATCTGCCTGGGACACTGTAAAATCCGAGTGTGTAACCACATTACTGTGCTCTGGGCAGGATGGTGCCCTGAGTGCTGTCCTGAGGGGGAATTATCCTGTGATCCCAGATCTAACCAGGAAAGAGCAGAACAGGCTTGGGATAGCAGCAAACCAGAGACTGCCATCTGCCCATAATCTCTAACTTCTTAAAATAAAATAAAAGCACATACCCTATAAAGGGACAGAAAAAAGCAAAAGAAGGCTCAGCAGTCAGGTGGGTTCTCCTCTCTGCTCCCATCACACCCTGAGCCAGCTGGAGCACTGAGTCTGTCATGCAAAGGAACTCATTTAAATGCATGAGACTCACAAAACTACTGAGGAGGAGGAAAAGGTGGAAGTGATCACCTATAAACACCTGGGGAGATGAGAATCATCCTGTCAGGCAGCCAGAAGAAAATACTGAACGGAACACAATACAGGCTCACACAAAGGGATAACAGGAATGGAGGACCCTGGCCAACACAGGATGGAGAGGGAAAGCTGCAGAACAGTTCAGTGGGAGCTGCAAGGACCAGGGAGCCCTGCTGGATATGGCTGAGCTTATTTTATGGATGTACTTAGAAGATTTGGCTTCCTGCACTGACCAACAACTGACTTCATGATCCATTATGTTCCTTCTTAAGCACTCAGGTGCTTAAAAAGGACATTTCACCTTCATTCACCTTCTCCTTCCAAACCCTGTGTCCATACTAACTGTAACCTGCCACACCACGATTATCCTGGCCTTCAGTTTTGGGAATTCAGCTTTGCATGCTGGACTATACACCACTGTGTTAAAGGATTTGCTACCTTCAGGCATTTCAGGGGACAAAACTGCAAAAACACCTGCCCAAAAGGCAAACACCAGGGCACTGCCCGCTGGCTGGACAGATCTGCACCATGAGGAAGATCCTGCCTGATTCCCTTGCCCTGGTTCAGTAAGGTGTGAATTCTGCAGCCGTGGCTTTGTCCCAGTGGTGCCCAGGCAAACTGATGCTCCTAAATAACCTTCTTGTGGGGGATGCTGCAAGGGCTATAAAATCCTTCAACCCAGCAGAAAGAACTGGAAACATGCAGGAAAACAAAGCCCATGACTGAGCCCCCGTTCCTTGCTCCCAACTCTCCAGTAACTCAGGAAACATCATCCACTCACAAATAACATCACCTGATGCTGCAGCAGCCTCTGCATTGATGCTTTGCAACCTCATTTCCTAAGCCGTGTTCTAACACATACCTGGTGTGACACTTCCCCAGCTCTGCCCACACTCTGTCTGAATTGGGGAAGGAGTTGACACTGTCTGGTTTAGACGGGATGAAGGGGAAACCCTGACGAGTCTTCAAGTGTGGGAAGGACCAAGCTGTGGAGAAAGGGAGGGACAAGACATGGTGGGCAGGTGAAGGAGGAATGGATTTGGGAGGTGGGGAGGGCACTGCATGAAGTCCTGGACACATTCAGCCCCCTCTCCTCCTGTTGCCCCTTGAGCCCTTGGAGTGTTGCACAACAACAACAGAACCTTGTGATAACTGCACCTCTACTCACCCCACAAGCCCAAGTGCCAAGGTACAGTCCCAGTATTCCACAGGTTTTCTTTGGAAATGCCTGGAGACTCCTTTAGCAGCCAGCTGGCTGGAACTGCTGATATTCAGCTGCTTCATTGTTCTGCTGGGAAGGAATATTCTGATTTGTTAAGCTCGTGGCCACTGCTGATCTGTGGATGCTACTGGAGCCCCTGAATGCAGCATTGTTTGGGACAGGGCTCAGAAAACCCAAGAATCATCTTGCAGCATTAAGATACAGAACCCTATCTGCCAGTACTCCAAAAGACTGGCTCTATGCTCTGGTAATGTTACATTTAAAATAAAATTAGGCTCCTTATTTATACAAATACAGGCCATGCAAACCAGGCAAAAATAATAATGCAAAATATGCACATAATGACTCGTGTTTCTGCATCATTAGGGCTTCCTTTGGAGTTGTGACACCGGGCTGTGACACCGAGCTGTGAGTGACACCGGGCTGTGACACCGAGCTGTGAGTGACACCGGGCTGT
>VZRR01013129.1:278-27612 GCA_013398015.1 Oreocharis arfaki | reverse complement strand
GGGCTGTCGCAGTGGGCTGTCACAGCGGGCTGTGACAGCGGGCTGTGACACCGGGCTGTGACACTGGGCTGTGAGTGACACTGGGCTGTGACACCGGGCTGTGAGTGACACTGGGCTTCTCCAGGCACCCTGGGTTTTACAGCACATGGTGGTGACTCAGCTCCATGGTTTGGCCCACGAGCTGTCCCAGCCCTTCCAGTGCCAGCCAAGGGCTCTGGTGGACAAACCTCTGAGTCTCCAAGCAGCAGATGAGGATATTCCACCGCCAGCTGCCCATCCTGCTCCTTAGTCAAAGATTCCCTTCTGCCACGTCTGCTGTGGGGACAATGAGGGACAGCTGTGACCTCGGCCACCCTCAGATTGCCACCAACGCCTTTCAGACACCAACGGCCTCAGCCAGAGCACGTGGACAAAGAACCACAAGCAGTGGAGGGGAAAATTAAGTTTGCAAATCACAAAGCAAATACATTTCAGCAATATGTCCATGAACTGCTCAGGCTGAAAGGACTTTTCCTCATGCTCCCTTGAAAGCTTCCCAGTTTGGGTATAGATTTGGCTCAAGTTTGTTCTGGGGCTTTCTTTCAAGTATTTTCTGCTTTGTACTGGAAAAGCTTCATGCCCCTAATGGTGATCTGAACAGAATTGCTCTGAAATCCCTCTTCTCCATCTCCCAGTCTCTCCCTTCACCAAGAATGGAGCAGGAGGTGCCCTGGAAGACAAACTCTCAGGCTCTGTAGGGGATAAGATCATGTCAGCGTGAAAAGGCCCAGTAAATACACAAGGTTTGTTCTTCCAATTAAAGGGCAACTAATATTTCACAGAAAGTTTGGGTGAGAAATAAAGGGGTTCTTAACTACAACCAAGTGCAGTGGGTTCACCTGAGTGTGACTGACCTGGCAGATTCAGTATCAGGATCTTTCTCCCTCTCACTGAAAGTCAACTTCAAAATGGAAAAAGAGAAGGAACAACACAGGGAATGCTTCAAACACCCTTGTGGGGATGGAAGTGCAGGGTAGAACTGGCAAGATAAGCAAATGAATTTGCACAGTGCCCTGAAGTACCTCACTTTACATTCTTTGAATGGAAAAGCAGCTGAGCAGCAGTAGAGCTGCTATTTATGCATTCATCATCCACTGCAAAAGGAGTGAATTCCTAAATGGCAACTGTACACAGATAACCCAGGGGAACATTAGCAATATGGAAAAGGACTTAAAAGGTTTGATTAGTAAAACAGATTACTTGATTTACATGCTGCTTGGTTTATCATTTCAAATTATCACCGGAAAGACTGGGTTCATTTACTTTCCTTACATTTGACATATTTTTCTCTGTCAAAGACAGCTCCCACTCAGAAGCTGAAAGACTATTCAACTAATAATAATGTGAGACAGCACAAATACCACACAAATCAGAATTAACATGCAGATAACCTGAAAAGTATCTTCAATTTATCTGCCACAAGCCAAGCTGGCTTTGAGCACACCATCAAATTTTTAATCCTAGGCCAGTGGAATTCAGAGCCCTGTGAAATTATTTAAAACAAGATCTTTTTGAAGGACAAATCAGCCCGAGGATTCAGGCAGGCTTCTACTTCTGTGAAGCATCAATTGTCAGGTAATGAGCATTAGTTAACGACAATCTCCAAAAGCCACAGCAGCACAGTTTATCAGAAAGGTTAATAAAGATGTTTTCGGCCACTAATTATTTACTGAAAGCACTGATTTAGCCTGGAGTGGTAGTGAAGAGACCCTTTGGCAGACCCAATGACACACTGAGAGCAGCAGCACGGGGTAAAACTGCCGCTCCTTTGCAGGGTGGTCACAACCCTGTTCACAGCAGTCCCAGAGCAGCTGGCCCTGCTTAGGGCAGGGGCGCTGCACCCCCCCAGGTCCTCTCAACAGCCCCTGCCAAGCTCTGGCACACACGGGCAGCTTCAGGTGACAGCTGAACAGAACGGTGATTTCCAGGAAGAGAAGCACAGGTTTTCCAATTAACTTTGCTATCAGCTTTATTTAGACTTTTTTTTTTTTAAAAAAAAAGCTTTATTAACAATTCAGAGCTGACACATCCTCCTCCAAACGCAGCTACGTCCCTTCCTCCCTCCCCTGAGCAATCAGCTACTGAGCCATCACAGAACAGCATGAAACACAAAGGAACACCTGGAGTCAACAAGTCTGGCAGTCACAAACTGTCAATCTCTTTACAGTTCTTACAAACATAGAGAAAATCATCTATTAGATGGAAAACATTTTCTACAATATTTTTCTATGGTTCTTTTAAGTTAAGTGATCTGAGTCGCCCTTCTCACAGTTGTCCCTGCTGCACAAAAGATGAATGGATATCTCATCCATACTCATGTAGTTGGAATAATCAAGATCTTCCTGAATTACCAATAATTATAAACATAGGAATGGTCACTATCAGCTCCTCACACACTCAGTGGTCAGCTTCCAGCAGGCAATAGCAAATGAGGGGAATGGCTCTACTTCCAGTTTTCCAAGGACTTCTGGAAACAATGGAGTGCTTTGAATTTCTGAGTATTTTGCTGTGTCAGTGGGAAAGCACTGACAAGCCACACGTTTAGGTGGCAATCCGTAGTGGAATACAACTGCCAACTGTTATCAGCACACACATAATGACATCAGCTTATCCATGATTATCCATGAGCAGCAAAGCTGCCACCCTCATGCCAAAGCAGCCTTTGGTGAACTTAAGAAATTCTGTTTTGAATGCAAGAATTTGAATCCACAATATACACAGCTCACATTACTTGCATTTTAGATGTATCAAATGTAATGCAACAGTCACTAATACATAGCTCCCTCACACATCCCAATCCTCAAAGATTATAGTATTTTGATGTTTTTATTTAATGTAGCCATGGCTTTAAGGTGAAGAAGGGCAGGGTTAGATGGGATATCAGGAGGAAATTCGTCCCTGTGAAGGTGGGGAGGCCCTGGCACAGGGTGCCCAGAGCAGCTGCGGCTGCCCCTGGATCGCTAGCAGTGCCCAAGGCCAGGCTGGACAGGGCTGGGAGCAGCCTGGGACAGTGGGAGGTGTCCCTGCCCATGGCTGGATGGACTTTAAGGTCCCTTCCAGGCCAAACCATCCTGTGATTCCATGATTCTTTATTTTTGATACACATGTGTAAAAATAACTTTAAAGGGTTACATTTACACAAGGCTCCTCCTAGCAAATATTGCCCACACTCTTCTGACTGAATCTGAGGAATAAAATGGTCACTTAGACAATCCAGTCAGAAAATGCATCTACAGCTTTGGATACAATGACACGGCCTGATGGACTTGCAGATAAAGACAAGGTTCAAGTGTTTCAGCAACAGCACTTTCATGCAGTGCCAATAAAATTACTACAAATCCTGGTTTTGTCAAAAGGAGAGTGGAATGTATTTATGAAATGACTCTTTTCCTCCTAAATATATTCAAGAGAGACTTACAGGAAAAGAAATAAAGCTCAGTTATTTCCTGTTCGCATCTCTGTCCTTTGAGCAGGAGAACAAAGGAATTTGACACCCCATATCTACATTCATCTTAAACACCGTTCTTTGGCCTTCAGCTGGGTACAGAGTGGCACTGACACTAAGGAAATGGTCCTACATATAGAAAATCAGCAGCTTTGATAAGCTGCACAGGTCATCATGCTGATAAGGACAGTTACTATCATCTTATCTACACTTCTTTCAAAGTCCCAGGTCAGAGGAGGTAAAACCAGCTAATTATCCCTCCTCCTTCTCACTCATGCGAGCAGGATTTGTCTTTTGAAGGTATTTGCTTGAGGAGTGAAATGTCTGTCTCAGTCCTAAAATAATCACAGTTCAGCAGTGGAAATGCCAACGGTTCCAGGAAATGGGCCATGCAAAAACCCTCCTAAACTGTCCCGTAACCTGATATAAGAAAAATCCTTCCCTTAGTCCAGATCTGTTGATGTAACCTCAAGCAAGACAGACCAGGGATCCAAAACAGTTTAACACCACTCGAAGAGGACTCTGGAAATATCTCATCTGGGCTGTGGCTCATCTAGTCCTGGAGAAGAGAACAACAGATCCTCACTAGCTGAGGATGAAGGAATCCTGCATGGCCTCTGCAAGCACTGAGTAGAATCCCCAAGACACAGGGTCAGTCTGTCCAAACAAATAACCCACTTGTGCACCCAGCCAGCAAGGAGAGCTCACCACTTCCCCTCTCCCACCCAGTGCTGCTTTACCAGTGTTGGGCCTTAAATTCTTTCTCCTTCCCTTTTTTTGGTGGGCATAGCAGGAGTGAGCAGAAGTGGGGAGAAGGAAGGCTGGGGGAGAGGAGATAACAGACATTGTAATTCCATCAGCTCAGGTTTGGATTTGCTTCCACTCCTAGTTTATTAATTCAAACTTGATTTACTGTCCTCCACAAACCACTCATAACTGTACACCACATTCATCTCCGTTTCATCTCATTTATCCTGTATTAAATACAGAGACACAAACTTGTTTATAGATACTATAACAAAACCTGCTTGTATTTTATGAAGTCATATCAACATTTCCATGTCTTTCTTGAATGCATCTCCTCCCACAGCATCCAGGCACCTCATGAAGCTCCCTGAGCTGGTGCCTTCTGTCACACAGTTCGTGCAGTGTCCTCTCATCACCCTCTGTGCTGATCCGTGACCCTGCCATTCACAGCCCATTACTCAGCTGGAAATGAACGGCTCAGCGTTCTGGATAACTGAGTTGCATCCACTGGGATCCAGCATCTTCGGCAGGGGCACCACCTCCCCCCTCTGGGCACCGCTGATGCTGTGAACCTTGTTTTTACAAAAGCTACCTCAGCTTTGTGATTGCAGGAGGAGGTTCCTGTTCCCCCCACAACCCCAGTGTCCTCACCAGCCCCTGGCCCAGCAGAAGTTTCAGCAGCCACTGCCCAGCACCTGCAGCAGTCCTGGACAGGGATCTGCTCCACTCTGCTCCCACAGGGCACCTGTGTAGGCCAGGTTACAGCTCTTTCATTGGAGCAGCCTTGCAGACCAAAGCCGGTTTACCCAACCTCTACCTGCATTCCCAGCTGCTAGCCCTGCCCCTGGGCTCAGCAGCCACAAACCTTCCCCTGGATACCTACATTTGGGCAGCTGAAGTTTTGGGGTTGATATATCAACTGACCAGGTTTCCAGTGACTGGATAAAGAGATTTTAACACCAGTAATTCCTGTGTGGTGCCCATGCTGCAGAAGTGGGGATCACCTCCTGACAGATCCCTGCAGCTCCTTCCCCAGGGCTCCTGCTCAGAGAACATGGTGGCAAAAGGCCAAAACCTCTCTGTGTAGAGCCCCCTCAGCTCTGCAGCCTCATGATTTGAGCTCCACAGGCTGAAGAAGCAGCTCCCCACCTGGAAGCAGCACAGGCACGTTCTCCCAGCTCCACACCTGGGCTGCTGCACCCTGCCAGGACCCAGCTGCCTCTGAATGGAGCTCACATGCACCTTTATCAGTGCTGTGGTTAATCTGCAACCAGATCACCCGCTCCAGAGCAGCTGGGGATTAAATGTACAGGAAATAAACCACATATTAATACAACTAAACATTAACTTGCTGCTGTTGGACTATCTTGTTTTAAGCCCCTCATCTTTCTCAGTAAGTCAGGAAGGTGCTGACACCCAGGTGTTACTGGGAATGTAAAGCACCATTTCAGTTTCAAACAGTGTAACTACACACACAACATAAACCATCACCTCCATGAACCAGGGGGAGTTGCAGAAATGTGGGATCCTTTTTGATCAGTTATTGCCTCCTCATGTACTGATCACCGCTTCCAAACGAGGGCAGGACTCGTATCCCTGCCTTAACTGGGTGAGTTCAGATTGTTTTGCTCACAAAGTCCTTCCTGATCACCTGTTTGAACCCTGTTTCCAAAGAGACCAGGGAGAACAGGTACCTAAGCTGCTCTGGTATGAGCAGCAAGGTGAGACTGCCCTGGCTGTGTAACATTTGTGTCTCCAAAGGTATCACACAGTCCTTCCTTCTGTTCCCAGCAGCCTCCGTAGGGAAAACCCCCCCCGGATGCCGGAACACCACTTCATAAAACACTGACCAGCTGCTAATACACAAGCAGCACACAGCACACACCATATGGCACGTGCAGAAACTGCACTGAGTGTGGGACTGCTTATTTAAACATCAGCCTCCTGCTGCACTTTCCCCAAAGCATTGATTGTTTGTAAATGTGTAATTACAAGGCAAAGAGCACGTGGGAGGTTTTCATCACAGGCTGATCAGATATAAGCAGTGTATAACAAAACAAAGGGATCACTATTTTAAAAGCTTCCAAACTACAGCACCACATTGGCCAAGCAGTGGGGCCCATTTTTAAATTACAGCTTGTTGGGTGATAATTACATCAACACCACTGCAATTACTGAGGCTGTGATCGTCCCAGTTTGATCAGGAACAGCAGAGTGCTCTGCAGCTCAGTGTTATTACACAGGTTCTGCAACTAGAAAAGTGACCTGGAGAAATAATCCAAAATTCACAAGGGACCAATCCCTCAGAATCAAGCTGAAAGGATTGTCAAAACATCTAACCAGACTAAAGAACCGTTATTAAAGCAATGGTATCAACCCAGTAACCTACATTAGCAGATTGGAGCCCTTAACAAGCCATTGCTCATGCATAATAGCACTTTTATTGCTGCTTCTTGAACCCTGGAATTGGTTCATGGCCCCCTCATGTTCCTGCCTCTCCCTCACATTGTACCCAAGCTTAATTAAAAGAAAAAAAAAAAAGGGAAAGTGGTTAGACACAACTGTCTTCACACCACAGCTGAGAGCAATGAAGAGAGAAGTCCAGTGAAGCCACGATTTTAGCCACAGTCAGCCAGAATTCAGGCAGCTGTCTGTGCTCCTGTTCCCATCGCGAAGCCACGGTTTGCATTCACCCCAGCAGAGGGAACCACCCACCCTCTGAAGGCACGGGAAGGGCAGTTTGGGAGCACCGGGACAGGTTATTTATTAGCTGTGACACGGGGCCAGCCAGGCCAGCAAGAGGCATTTCTGGCAGCACCACTTGCTCTGGGATCAAGGTATTATTTCAGCTATTGACAGATCATTCAGGGAGGCATCCAAACAAGGGCCTGTTTCAAACAGAGAGGTCTGACACGGCAGCAGGACACAAGGTGCTGGCACTCCCAGGCAGAGCTGCAATTACAGCAGTGCCTCCCTCACAGCTGGCACTGCAGAATCGCAACGAAAACTAGGACGTTAAAAACACAAGCATCCTGTATGGATCTGAAGGAAATGAAGACAATAAAAAATAGCTGTAAACCAGGTTCAATGACTTGTGACCACAAAACTGTCCAGCAGAAAGACCTGCGCCTTCCTCCACAGCAAAACAAGTCTGTGTCGGGCTGGTACCTTCAGTAAAGAGATGTAACTTTGAAAATCAACCCCTCAGCCACTTTGGCCAAAGTGGTTTGTCACCAGCCACTGGCTTGGTTCATCCTTTCAGTACCTGATAAATCAGTAGTAAATACATGACAAGTATTTTGATCATAAAATACTAATCTGAGCTTTCCCAAGATGAGAGTTGGTGCCACCTCCCAGAGCCATAAAAGCTTTAGACAGGAAAAACACTTTAAAGCAAGTTAATTCCTGCACTGCTGGTAACATTTCCTGCTTTGTCTTAGGACTGAGAAGCTTCAAACATTCACACAGGTTCTGAACTGGAATGCAGGACTGTTCTCGGGATCTTTGTGCCAGAGCATCCCCCAGGACCGCTCCTGCCAGGAAAGCCAGAGAGGAAGGTGCAGGGGCAGGAGGCGTTGGGTGAGAGGAACTGCAGGGAGAGCAGCACCTGAGCCCCAGGACCATCCCTGTTCACTGCTATGGATGTGAACGCTGGAGAACTCAGAGGAAACCACAGTTTATGCTCAACACAGTAGTGAAACACCATGTGAACAGTGCATCCAGATCATAAAAGGGCACAAGAGGAGGAAAAGGAAGTGAGTTTCCAAAACAGGATTAGACGCTAAAGTGAAACTCGGAGATGCACTGACGAGCACAGGCCAAAGCTCCCGATAAAACCAAGCTCCTGCCGAGTTCTGCTGTGCCAGAATTCTGCATTTGATGGAGAAGGACAGAATGATCCAACAAGGACCTGCCTTCTCCAGAGCCTTCCTTGGTGCGGCACTAAGGCACAGTTTCCCCTAAACTTAAAATGTGTCCAGAATCTTGAGAAACCCTGGATCTCCAGCATGCTTCAGGGAACATTTTCAGTGCCAGACCTTTCCTCTTGTCCCCTGCTGCAGCTGAGCAGGGCGAGAGCAAGGCACCAGTCCTGTGTCCCCTGTCACTGTGCTCGGGGTGTCCCTGCTTTGCCCCATGCAGCTCCTCAGCCCAAGAGCTGCTGCTGCTGCCACCTCTGAGAGCAGCCCAGTTTGGAGTATTGGTTGTGTGAACTCTTGGAGGACACGCAAGAAGAAAATTTACTATCAGAAAACAAACACTGAATATTCTGATTCTATCTCAGCCTTCCCCCCCACAATAATATCCAATAGCTCAAGGATTCCCTAAATGGAAATGCAACTAATACGAGGCTTAAAGGTCATCTCAAAGGAAAGCTGTGTGTGACAGAACGTGGCCTGTCGATTCCACACACATTATTCCAGACTGCCTTGACTCCATTTAGGGCAAAGAAAAAAAACCCCAAAGAAAATGAAGTAGCTGTTTAAAGGGAATTTAAGGAGGTTCCTAACAATTCTTTTCAATATCAGGAAAACAGATTTAAAAACACCACAGCTGTGGCTACTGTGCCAGCAGAACCAGAGCTCTTGATTCTCTGAACACACCTCTGGTGGGACCCAGACAAAAAGAGTGGCAAAGCCACCCAAGACATTCCCCAGGGGCTGCACCACTGCTCTGGAGTCAGTCCTGGCTGTGGCACCTCTTGGAGCATGTCCATGAGAGGAAGAGTTGCACGGCAGTTACCAGCTGCAGCCACAAAGCCCTTCAGAAAACATGAAAAGAGAAGGTTTTCCTGGTTGTTTCCTGGTTTCCCTACCCATTGGCACTGAGGACAGTCACAGGCACCTGGAGGGGACAGGCACCAAGGAGCCAGAGCCTTTATGGCCACACCTCACCTGTGTCACTCGTTATGGTGCTGCCACAACATGGCCCACATCCAGCTTTACACTGTTTCCTTGCTGAAATCACTACTTTGAGGCCAAATAATTATATCTTACATAATGTGGCCACTAGCCAAACTAACAAAAGCTTTCTGAGGAAATCAACATGCCTTAAATTAGACTTGCCTTAAGATTTTAAGTAAACTGAATGAAGTCTTTAGCCATGGCAGTCTCTGGGCTGTGTCAGATGTGTGTTGTGCCTTCATACCCGACTAAAAAACAAGGAACAGTGTCCGCCAACTGGTTCTCTGCACTAGGAGCTGCAGCCACCATGTGCAGCCATAAAATGTGACTTGGAAAATTATGTACAGATGGGCCTAGAAGTTTAGCATTTATAAGTTTTCTTGATAGCCTGCATTTGCTGCAGATAAAAGCAAATCACAATCTTTTCACAAATATCCTTTGCTTGAATTACTCAGAAAACTACCTTAGAGTCAACATCAATTCAGCACAAGAGCAGTGACGAGCTGAAGCACAGACAGGCCAAAAGGAAATCAAACTACTCAGGAAAACTGAATTACATCCTGCCAGACTCACAGCTCGTCTGTGTGCAGAGAGCGTGACTGTGCTGTTGGGTTTTTTAAAGGCAAACACCAAGTCAGGGTTTTTGGTGATGTGCAGCTCCCTGCCTGCTGATGCCTTTGCTTTAGCACAGGGTTGGAAGCAAACGACACACGGTACCACTTCTGCTGCTGAAGAGAGAACTAATTTAAGAATTAAGAACACCCCCATAACCACAGCCAGTGCAGGCCACAGACATCTCGAGCAATAACAACATGATAGAAACAGCCATTTTTAGTCCTGCTTAACCACTGCAACCTGAGAGAGAGGCTGAAAGTTTTCTAGAGCATATAAAATTTAGGTTTAGGTATGTACTTTCTGCCCTGAACAGAGCCTCAGTAAAATAAACAAACTTCCATGAAATTCATGGGTATACCAACAAAACTCATGTTGGCCAACAAGGAGATTAGAAAAGAAAAAATTCCAGCAAACTATTCCTCAAGTCAAAACTAAATTCCAATTAAAAATATATAATAAAAGTGCAGAGAAATCTGAATAAAAAATAATTCACATATTGAGTGTTATTAAAATTTTCAGAGTAATCAATTCTCCCTTACCACTGGCTTATCAAGGATCTTTTAAAAGTGGGTTACTGTCTCACTAAAGGCAAAAAACAATCCAAATCCAGGGCACTCCTAAAGAACTCTCTCAGATGAACCCAGTTACTTATTCACCTTCAGAAAGATTATAACAAGAATATTTGAAATATTTGGTCTGGCAGGCTGGTACATGACTTCATCCTGCCCAGTCTCCCAGAGGACATCCGGGATTATCTGCAGTGCCAGTTCATAAGGCTTGGAAAGACAAACTCGAGCCCAAAGCTGTGGCTGTCACCATGTCACTGCAGAGGGACACTTCACCCCTTATCCACAGGTACGTGCACTGCATTCTCTGGGACAAGATGCAATGGCACTTCGGCTGTGCAGTGAGGCTCTGAAAAAACGGCACCCCACATTCTGACCTGGGTGGGAATCATGGTACAAAGATGTGTAAAAAGGAGATTTTACTGCGGTGGTAGAAGTTTGAGACCGGAGAAAGTGTTAGGGCAAACAAACAGTGATCCGAGCGCTTCAGAGCAACGCTCCCTCCGTGGCAGCGGGGACTTTCTCAGTCTCCACCTGCCAAAATAAATTTGCTGCCATTTAAGGTTGTTAGATGTTTCCCCGATTAATCACTGCCGCGGAGCAGTGTCCCGGAGCCGGTTCTCCTGCAGGACGTTACACAATGCGGCCGGCTGTGCCAGCGCCAGGGAAGGGCAGCGACAGGAGCGGAGCGTCCAAGGGTGGAGTGGATCTCAGTTCCAGGGCTGCGCAGCACCTCCCTCCCGGGACACCACCACCGCAATCCAGGGAAGCCGGAGCACCGCCGAGCACGGGGGATCCTGCTAGAAACGTTTCCCTATCCAAGGAGTTATTCCTGTTTCGACAGAAGGAATTTAAATCGGGAGGAATGAACCCGGTTAGGTCAGTCTGTTGCTGCAGCCCTGAGGGGGCACTAAAGCATTGATAACAATCTCCTTTTAGGAAGTAATATCTGTTAATATTAGGAAATAACTCTGTAAATTATTGGAGGGGAGCAAAAGAAGCATCATAAACAGGATAATTTCATCCTGGGAAATGCATAGCTCACACTTTTGTTTAGATCCGAGTGTTTAACTTCACCCATAGAATCCATAAGTGGAGACAACTGCCTTCCATTTAACCTTTCCTTTATTTCAAAAGGAATTCCGTAAACACCTGTGATACAGACACGGCAAAGCAGCTGCTCCTGGCTCCAAACAAACTGTTTAAAAAGGACCAGAGGCCAGTGGACAAAGATGTCAGCAACAAAACGCTGGAGAATAGAAATGAATGGAAAAGTGTCTTGAGCAGAAAAAAAAAAATGCAGCTACAAATCTTTTCAACTTCTATTCCAGTTGTGTGAAGTTCTTCACAGCAGTACGTGACAGCTGCCACCCCAGGCCCAACTGCAGATGCTGCCACCGGTAATGAGGTTTCTGTAGGGAGATCTTGCTTTGGATAAGGCATGAGGAAGTTTGCCCCCCCTCCAACCCCGGTGCTTCAGGAGATGCTGCTCTGAGAGGAATTGGCGGTGCCAATTAGCAGCTGGGGGACAGTCATCTGTCCCTGATCAGACCAGTTCTTGCTCTCTGGGGAATCCACACCGCACAGAGTCCAGACTGAATGTTTCTCCCACTTCTCTCAGGCCCATCCCATCAGCTCCTGTGAAATGCAACTACCACCGGTTCACCACCCACAACCAGCTCCTTGCTGCAGCTGAGGTTTTGCAAGGCGAAACTCTCATTGAAATGGAGATAACTGGCACTATCTAGGAAATTAACACTCATTAACCACCAGGACTCCCACAGGCTGCTGCGAGCAGGAGTCCGAGGTTTACAGAAACCAGCCAAGAGGCAGAGGACTGGCAGCAAGAACAGTGTTGCTTTCTCAAAGGTGACCTTGGGCAATTTCCACTCCCAGTTACAACATCAAAGCAGACGGGAGGGCAGGGAAGCAAAACCCTGAACGGAGACACCCTTCACCCTCACAATGGGATTTTGTTGCTTTTTCGTAGACAAACAGGGGGAAGAAAAGCAAACTAACCCATAGAGGCTACCAGGGAAAGTTTGCTGACTACTGGATAAAATATTCAATAGCCTAAATAATACACACTGTAATGGCCTGGCCTCTTTTTGGTACAGGTGGATGTGGCAAACATGAGTCATCTTTGGAGGAAATCCCAAAGTGCTCCCCTACCACAGTCATATCTGTACATAGCAAAGAAGGAACTAAGTCCATAACCAAAAAAAAGCCACCTTCACGCTGCCACTGGTGTTGGCCAAATTTGCCAGGGAGTTAATTTCCAGCTGGAAAATTTTAAAGTAAACGTTGATTAAGATCACAGGATGGTTATATTTGGAACTAGAGGAACAAAGCTCCCTAAAGTATCTTCACAAGTGTGATCTAACAAATGAGTTTTCGTGAGATCCCACAGTACACTCGGTAAGAAAGCAAGTCACAGCAAGACAAGATGGTATCCACTTAATAGGAAGTGGGTTTTTATTGTTATTTCTACTTCTCTATGATGCAATTCAAGGCAAATGTAACAAGAAAACTCCAAGGCATGTCAAGAGTGGCCAGTTACACTCTGCAAACATGACACCCTGAAGGAAAATGAGTGACAAACACTGCAGTGGCATCCAGAAGCACCAGAAAGTGATTAATCCCGTGCATAATTAGAGAATGAAACAGCACAGCAAGGACCTGCATGGGATAGGACTGCAGGGTTTCCATGGCTCCCACGGGAGCAGGTGCTGGCTGAGAGCAGGGCCCTTCAGCCCTCTAAGGCTGACACCAAGAGAACCATGCTGGAAAGGAAACTTTAACACAAATTAACATTAACACAGCCTGGGGAAGGGAAGGTTGTGTGAGACCTCACAGTACCTTCCAGTGTCTGAAGGGGCTACAGGGAAGCTGGAGAGGGACTCTATCATGAACTGCAGTGACAGGACAAGGCGGAATGGGTACAAATTGAAAAAAGGAGGAATTCAGGTTAGATATTAGGAAGAAATTTTTTGTTGTGAGGACAGTGAGACACTGGAACAGGTTGCCCAGGGAGGTTGTGGATGCCCCAATTCTGGAAATGTTCAAGGCCAGGCTGGATGAGGCCTTGAGCAACCTGGTCTAGTGGGAGGTGTCCCTGCCCATCATGGGACTAAACCCTTAACATCCTGTGACAAAAAAGCTCAGAAAAGAGGGTTTCCACGGAGACCTTCTCTAAGCTCAGTAAAGGGACAGGTAGGAGAAGGGAGGGGGTCAATGTGAACTGAATGCTGAGGAAGGTCTGGCACCCCAAGCCAGCAGAACCCTCAGCATCTCCTTGTGCCACCAGCTCCCACCCTGGAAGCCACTTGGGGATCCTGAGCAGAGAACCAAAAGATCCTTTTTCCAGCCAAATCCCAGGCATTAACACCAGCACCTGAAAGCACCTAATGGCAGGGACACCCCTCCTGAAACCCCTCAGTTCTTGTGTGACAATACAGCTCATGTGAAAGGCAATTCTGACATTCCCCACTCCATAAAAATCCATCTGCTGCCATTACTTTCTCTGTGTTCATTCAAAATTTCTGTGAGACTGAAAACTACTCCACTTTTCCACTCTGAGTGAAAGATGCAATTTCAATGTCAAAATCCTTGGTGTGAAAACTCCACGGCAAAAGTTAATCCCAGACAACCCAAGGGGATGGTGGCAGTGGCAGCAGCACTGAGCAGGGAGGGAAGAACAAGTCTGAGAAATAAATGTCACCACTTGTGATTTATTCCATGTGTATCATGATAACTATTGTTTTTTCTTAAAATACACCCTCCTAGAGTAAAAAGAATAAAACCATCCTCACCCTTATTAAAAGGTTTTCAGCTTTCATCACTGTGACATTGGAAGCAACCACAGAATATCTGAAAGGTTTAAACATCAGAGAGCAGAATAAAATCAGGGAATGCTTGGACTTGCCAGTGCTGCTCCCTCACACTGCTCCTCCCCTGTCCTCATAGATAAATGGATGGTCTGTAGCCGATATGGGATAGGATGTTTTTTCAAGTTACTTTCTCCCCATGCTGAAAAAAAGGGATTATTTGGCACTCAAAGCACTGGAGGGCACAAAGAGTATCCAAACCCAGGTCAAAACACAAAGAAATCACTGTCTTCAGTGATAGAAACTTTTAGTTTGCAAAATATCCATTGCACTCCATTACTCAGGGAATGAATCAAAGGCTCCCACTCTCCATGTGACACCCAGGGATGACCAGATGGGTGGGAACAATTGGGCAATTTTCCTACACAGCAAATTATTTGGGATCTGGCCATTAGTGCTATCAGTTTCCACATCAAGTACCTCATTAGGATAAACAGAGGCTGCTCGTTTGTCTTAAACAAGGCAAGCCAGTACATCTACATATGAAAGGGAGGGAGTGGGGTTATTTTCCCCTGAAAGCTTTCCCAGATTGGTTATGGGGCTTACCCTGCTCATGAACACATGACAGAATTTGGCACTTGAGGTGAAACATCCTTTGGCATTGCACAAAGGATGGGAAGGTGGTATGGGAATTATTGCCAGCACAAAATTTGTCACATAACCAGGTACAGGTAAAGAGGAGCCTTCAAAAAGGCAGCACGAGTATCCTGATAAACCCCCCCTCCCCAACAAATACTGATCCAACTACTTAACTGTTTGAGCTTCCCACATCTCTCATACAACATAAACTTGACACTGACCAAGCCAGGCTTTCTGTAAGAACCTGTTTACTTATCCCTCCTGTGATTTATCGTGGTTTAAGTGCACATTAATAAATGCAACCCTAGCAAACGATTCCTTTAATTTGGTCAAGGGCCACAGAATGTCTTCAAAATTCACCACGTTTACTGTTTTTAACTTCCGTTATTTTTTCCTAGGTACAAGGACAATATGGGAAAGGCAGAAGGTTAAAATGTATCAGATGGAGTTTAACATTTTGAAATATTATGACCCAATTTTACAGTTTCCATGATTCAGCTGCAAAGTTTGCAACACAGCACATTTTTGTTTGTCCACTAAAACAAGCGATCTGTCCATCTGCACTGGGTCTGCTCAGTTCATAAACGGCAGCCAGTTACCAATCAGTCATGGGCAGAACTCCTGGGAGAAGATCAAGACTGACACAAGTTTTCTCGCTAAATTCAGTGGCAACGCATCTGGGCTGGCCCTGAAGTTAATCACAGCCTGTGGTGTGAGAGCAGACCCCAAACCCACATTATCCCCTCGGAGCAGCCCTGGGAATAGCGAAGATCTTCCTGCTCCAATGGCTCGTCCAGCGAGCAGCAGGTGCCACCTTGGCTCCTCCATGAGAGCATCCAAGATCCAGAAACCCAGCAGAAAAGCAGGACAGAAACAATCATGCACTCTTTAGGTTTATGAAAGCTTGAGATTTGTGTTGCTGCTTGTTTCCTGCATGACAGGGGATGATACATGTGGCATCTTTTAGGAGATTGGTGTCCCCCACCACTTTTTCCTGGTTTTCCCCCTGCCAGCCAGCTGGAGCCTGGCACTGCTCCTCAGGGCACAAGTACTCAGCATCCAAACCCCACAGCACCCATGATTCCAGCATTCCAAGTGCCAGCCTGGCACCAGCTTCCCCCACTGCCTGCAGGGACACAGGGACAGCACCAAAAGTCAAACCAGACAGCCAAGATATTTGGTGAAAAACAAGACTCGTTTTGACAATAAGCAACCCCCCCTTAAGTCTCCAAAAATGTAAGTCCTTAATGGAAAACATGTTTTCTATCAACTGATTGGAAAAATGGAGCCAAATATTGCCAATAATTTCAAAATTGTTCAGCTTTCCTTCAGTTTCCTACCAAGCCCAGGTCTTAGGGTTTCATACCAGGCTTAAAAGCTTTACACTTCACATGGATCTGCTTCTCCCTGGCGCTTCCTCAGAGGGGTTTAAGTTCCGTAACTAACACGGAGTCAGAGAACCAGCTGCCAGACACTGGAGATGTCTAGCTCAGGAATGTCTGCATCCTTGAAAGCCAGGATGCAGCATGGCCCAAAAAACAAGAACAAAACCAAGATTTCCATTGTTTGTTTTGCTGGAGACACAAATGCTACATTTATCAAGAAAATAAGGGAAAGGGATACTCCTGTTTCTATCGCAGTGCTGCAGCACAGGCGTTGTTTGTGTTCTCCTCACCTGAAACAGGTCAGAAACCACACAAAGCAAAGTTCCTTTCTGACTGCGACACAGGCAAACTCAAAAAAGGAAGCGTTGATTATCAAGCAGCACTGTCCGCAAAGTCAAACATCCAACCTCGAGCTTATTTTAGAAAGGCTCCCTGGTAATTTGCCTGTGCTTTTGAAAAGCAAGGAATATGTTTTGAATTATAAGAGGTTACAGGGACATTTTTGTGGTAAATTTGGACTTTCATTTGCAAAAAAAAAACCCCTCAGTGCTACAGAGATCGTTTCGGAAATAACATTTTTTTGTCATTGCTAAGCACTTTTCAACAAAGTTTAACAGCTACTGTTCCAAGGAGGTGTTTACATCCAGCTTTAAAAGAATACGGGGGTTCTTCTGTCCCTGCAGCACAAGGAAAAGCAGCATTGTGTCCTTCTGATATTCTGAGAGGCAAACAAGAGAGGACATTCTCTGCAGGGTGCAGGGGCAACAATTTTTCTAAGTTAGTTCACTTGAAGACTCTGGTGCTCCAGGTCTGGTGTTTTGGGACTTTTCTGGGGGCCTAAATTGTATTTACAGCTCTTGGAGCCTGTTTTCATTCACTCCCCTGGTCTTTACACCCGGGATCAAGAAGCAACAACACACAAAGAGGCTGGTATTAAGGAGGAGTGGAAGGCACTGTTTCCAGCCTTGGAAGTTTATAAACTCCATATCCAGTTGCTTTATAAACAGTGCAGGGGAGGGGAGGCCTTCAAAGAACCATAGCTGGAGTTTTCCTTTGAAGGTGAAATTTTCTTTATCATTCATTCTTGTACACAAAATAACCTATTTAGCTGCAGCGTAGCAATCTGAGTAACAGCAAAAGTTTTAGTGTAAACATCTCAGCGATGTGATGTGGAGAATGAAAGCTTCATTGTACCCTTGATTGCCTTGGTGTGAAGGCTTTTACAGCCACCGCGGTTTTTACCCCTCCAAATGCCATGGCAGAGCTCTCCCCAAAGAAAGCCGTGCTGTTTCTACATTGGGAAAGGGGATTTTTTGGTTCAGTTAGTTCTTCTTTGCTATGCATGGTGAGAGCCTTTGCTGCCATCCAGTAGCTGTTAAAAGATGGGTTCTCATTCCTGCCCAGCTGTTGTACTCCCTGGGCAGGACAATGCAGTGAAATGCAGGAGTTCCCTTTAGTTTCCCTACTGGGAGTTTGTCCTGGGCACCAAAAATAAACCCCAGAGCAATGATGAAGGCACTGATGCTGAAATGGGGGGCAGATATTGAAAGGGAATCTTTCCTGAAAGTTTCAGCTGGTGCCCCAAAGCATAATTCATTTGAGGAGTAGCCATGCACGCCTGCTCTCCATCAGAATGGGACTGAAAACCTTCTTGTTAGGGGCCCCAGAACAAAGAGATTTATTCCAAGGCAGTCTGAACCTCTAGCAAAACATGGCTTGAGTTGGCTTGATGTGAATAATGATGCAGGGGCAAGGGCAAAAATCCCAACTTAAATCCTATGTTTGGAGATGGTGTTAAACCCACCACCCCAAACAGGACATCCAGCCTCAGCAGCACATCACACCCCACATATTGCAGAGTCCTGCCACAAATCTCCAGTTTTCATTGCCCAGGAAGACATAATGAGCTTTCAGGCTTCCCAAATTAAGTTACATCAACCTTAAACAGGAACATATCAAGATACTCTAATCAGGTAATTTTCTACCTGAACAACCTCAGGCAGGATAACATCGGGGCAGGCTCTGTCCAGACCCAAGAGAACATGAACTCCAACGGGCAGGGATCCAGCGTGGAGCCAGGAAACAACTTGAGCAGATGAACACGATAATCAATGATTGCAGCACTCCAAACCTCCTACCATGGCACACTTTGTGTGGGCCCCATAAATTACACATGGAAGGAGGAGGCAGTGTCTTTGCTGAAAGTTATATGGTATTTCTTGCATGCCAAAAGGAGCAACTGAGGGAAAAGCACAGAAATGCTGGTCAGAAAGTTCTCAGACAGACATGGTACAGATCAGTCCTGCGGGACAAACTGATAAACATGGGGAGGAGATAAGCTGTGTTCTGAGGTGGAACAGGAGGGAGGCAAAGAGATGGGTGAAGGAGATAGAACTGAGAGCAAAAGCAATCTTTGTAGATAACTCTGAACAAGCTCTGTGGGAAAGGGGGTTTGTCAAGGCACAAGAAAAGGAATGAGCACAAAAATCAGTGTGAGCTGACTCTGGGCAAGACTGGGTTCTGTGTATGGCTCAGGCTTGGGCCTGACACACCACAGGGGAATAACAACACCTGACTTGGGATGCAAAGGCCTAGAAAGGACCGAGTCCAACAGTGCAGGTGGAACAAGTAAACTGCTGTCCAGAAGAGCTCACTTGCTCCAGCCCCAGGGAATTTCCACTGACAGACTGGGCAAGGCTGGAGAAATCAGCCCAAGATCAGAGAGGACACTGGGAGAGCTGAAGGAACATCAACAGCAAGGGGGAAAGCTGGGCAGAGGTGTCCAGCTGCACACAGAAGGTACTGAAAGAGGAGAGACGAGTCACCAAGGATGACCAGGAGGGATACTGCAGTTACAGAAGTATGGGAAGTCAGCAGGAGGAGAAAGGAAGGTCAGGTGGGACAACACTTCTTGGAGGGACAGTGGGAGTCAATGCCTGACACCCTGGAGTAGAGCAAGGAACATCCAAGGATGAGAAACGACACCGTGGCAGGCAAGTGGCTGCCCAGGGACATAGAACTGGTTTAAGGCTATATTTTCACCCAATGGTACATTTTCCTGGAAATAAAGCTCTGGATCAGACCAGCCCAACAGTCACACACAAGCTGTTCTCTGAAGTGTCACACTGGGCAAGTGGCAGTCCCAGGGCAGGTCACTGCCAACTTTTAACCCAGAAGGGAAGCTCAGCAGCATCCCAGCAGGCAGGAAACGTGGGCTGCAAAACGCTTCAGCAGAACAGGACAGAACTGATGAACAAATATTCCAGCACTATTCAAGGAGAAAATTTAAAGTCTGCACAGAAAACTGCTCAGAAATTATTTGGGGCAGAATGGAAAATACCACCACCATCAAGAGTTAGAGCAAGAGCAGGCTTGTCATGCCCCAGTCACAGTTCTGATGCTGAGCCTGAGAAGCTGAGCACTGCAAGACCATCAGTGATGACAGCGTTGGGTCCTCTAGCTTATCATTAAGAACTATTTTATTTAAAAGGTCTTTCCAAGATATCCCCCTCCTCCCACCTCAGCTGGGACCTGACAGGACAGTATCTGTTGTCCATCTAAACCACCACCCAAAGGAACCTCTTGGGGTGTTGCTGCCACAGAGAACAACTAACTCAGAGACCAGAAAAACCTCATTCCTAGCCAAAGATAGAGGTTATCTCAGGAGCAGTTTAATGGCTTAGATTTGAAGAAAAAAAGAAGTCTTTCCAAACAATTTAAGGCTATCTAATGCCCCTTTTTCACTCCTAAAGACAGAACAGCCTCATAGCCAGGCTGTTCTTTCAGCACTTGAAAGCAGCACAACTGAACACCTTTCCTCCTGGTCTAATACAGGAACATCAGCACGTGAAGGCAGCATCGGGAGCTGAGATCTCATCACATCTCACCAAAAAAAGCCCTTAAAGGAACAGAAATCTTATTTACAAGTTGTATTTTTGCTTCAGGCAATTGGAAATGAGCATTTGCCACCAGGGGACACACAGCTCCCCTATTTCACACTTACAGGCAAAACTGTGTGCAGACATCTGTTTCCTTCTCCCCCTCTAAGAATTCCTTCATTCCATAAAAAGATGCAATCATGACCCAGGGACGCAGAGAGAGATGATGTAACTCCAAACACCTCATGAGATCTGCATCTTTAAAGGAATTCGAGTAAATATCACGAAGTTCAGGTGGTGTCAACACCTGCTCAGCCAGAAGAAATGCAAAGAGTCAAAGAAATGCAAGGGCTCGGTGAGTGTTAGATCAGTCAAGCCACCTGGAGAGGCAGATTTTTGAACAGAAGTCAATGCAAAGGACTCTTGACTAAAGGAGACCACGAGACTCACTGGAAGTTTTAGCTAATATTTACTGAAAGAGTTTAGCAGATCTTAGAGTCAGTCTTCAGCTGGTGAAACTCAGCAGGTGATGATAAATTACTTCAGTTAAGATGATGCAGGTTACACAAGCCATCTCAAACATGGGGTAGTCAAAAACCAGAAGGGGATTCCACTTGACAGCATCCCAAACAGATGCACTGGAACTCTGAGGAGCTTCAGGAGCCACAGCACTTCATCAGAATCTACAAAATAATTGCAGAGTAAGGACGAAAGCCAAAAGGCTGCTGAGGAATTCCTAAATTACCAGCTGATTTTTGTAGATATACTTTGTGTAAACAGCAGGAAAAAATACTTTTAAAAATGCAAGAAAGGGCATTTCCTAATGAGCTAATTCGCCATAGTTCTGTGTATATCATCTTCACTGATTCTGTCAGGTTTTTGTTTCACACGTGATGCCACGTGCCATGGACGTCCCTCCCCAACTTGCTGTTACTTACCCACAATGAAGTGTTGTTAACTGTGCTCTGACAAGCACCAGAGGCAGCTGGAGGCAGGATCAGCAGGTCTGGGGCACAGCATCAGCAGCCTCAGAGTTTAGAAGTGCAAGGCACCCTGAAAGACTGATCTCATTCATAAATCTGACCTAGTATATTATTCAACACCCAGGTGCTAAAATTATTAAACACTCCCCCACCCAGCTGCTATAAAAAGACTCCTGTACAACTTCCCTCTAAGGAGGCTTTCATCAGGCTGGGAGGGCAGATGTGCTAAGGAAGGTCCAGTGAAACCAGATAAACTCAGCACATATGGAGGCAAAACAAACTCCAGGCTGGACATCACCTCATTCAAAGCCTGGTTCGTGGGAGTTCCAGTCAGGAATCCCAGAGCACACCTGCAGCAGCTCCAGGTGTCCATGGGCTGAACAGTCCCTGTGGAGCCAGGAAGCTGGCCTGGATCCTCCTTTTGCCACTCATCTCGTTGGGGTTTGCTTTTTAAGTGAGATCGATGGCCTTTTCCATCTCTGAAGATCAGGCTGGCCCCTGGCCAAGCCCATAAGTCAAATTTTTATGGACTAAGGGGAATTTTCATTCCATTCGTTCCAAACTGTGACACGAGACAGCTTCTGCAGGCTGAGCAACTCCGAGGAAGCCAAGAAGGGCCGATGAGACTCAACTGCTGCTGGCCTGAGCAGAGCAAGGAGTGTCCTGCAGCACCCGGGGGCAGGTGCCCCTCTCCAGGGAGAAAGCAGCCTCTTCCCAGCAGCTCTTTAATCCAACACCACATGAACAATTCAAATATTCATAACTATTTAGAATGAGGAAATTAAAATGGCTTAAAGGCATGAAAAGCCTGTTTATGAAGCATGAATATTTCATTAGCAAAAACACAAATGAAACCAAGCATTCACATAATATTTCCTCTGCTGGGATTAAAAACAGTTTATTACCTCATGGGAAGCCAAACCTCTCTCACCGCAACTTCAACCCCAAATATGAATGTTTGAGCTGGTGCTCAAAAGATAAGGACGTCAGTGTAAAAATATCAATGTAATAGAGACAGCACCCTTCACTCCAAAACTGCAACTGAGGTTCATCAAGGGAAGAGCAGAAAGGGTGTGGTACAGAGCGAGAATCAAATGGGATCCATAGCCTGGATAAAAATTGTTTCTAGTGGATTATGGGGATACAAATTTCCTGAAGATGGGGAGAAATTAAAGCATTTGCTCAACTCCAGAACTTGTGCTTGCTTTTCCAGACCTGAAAAAAGACAGGAAAACAACCCAGTCTGCAGACACTAAATGGGGACACCAAATGGCAGAACACGAGTTTGGCCTTTCAGAAGTTAAAGCTCTCCCCCAGAAGTGTCCAAGGCCAGGGACTTGGAGCAACCTGCTCCAGTAGAAGGGACATGGGAGTGGAACTGGATGAACTTTAGGGTCCCTTCCAACCCAAACTATTCTGTGATTTTATGATTCTAAAGTATGGCCTCAACTCACCACATCATGCAGAAAAACAATGGGGTTTTTTTGACTGAGGCCCAAAAAGTACAAACCTGCACACAACTACCTCAAGAAAATCCCTTCGAGATATCCCTCTGCAGTATTTAAAGCCCAATTCCCCGTTTCAGTTTCCTCCAACCTTTTTCTAGGACTCCAGCTCACGCCTCAGCAAACACTTCCCCTTAGCACCAAATACTTTCAGCACATTCTCAGGAGAGCCAGATTTTCAGTATAGGTTCTTGATGTCAAAAATATTAATAAACATAGCAAATATTATCTATGTTTCAAATGGACCTGCAACAAATGTGGATCTAGAACTGTTGCCTTAATCTGAAAATGCTGGGGTTTGTGAGATAATTGATAAACAGTAGAAAAAACACTTTTTGTGTGTTTTTAAGTGAACACAGAATTGTGTTTTTATGAAATGCTTCTTTAGTCACCATGTGTACAGGGAGATAACAGCAAGGACTATTAACCCACAGTTCTTTGCACCACATCCTCAGGCTCAGGTGGGCTGGGATGACCAGGAGCCATCTGAGCAGCAAGTACAGCCTTCCACAGCGGGTTTCATGCTGGAAGTAGTTAAAAGAAGAGGAAAACAACCCCAAATTCATTTTACGATCATTACACATCACCAGGTGCTCTCACTGTCTTCCTTTCACACATCCTTGAATTCTTTCATAACGGTGACACAGACCTATTGTGTTCCCAGGGGAATTTGCACAATGCTTATGAAAAATGAGCAACTCACTAGAAGTCAGTAGAGGATGAGTCAGGTAGCACCTGCTCACGATGCAGATGTGGGAACACAAACACCACGAGCACACAGCTCACATCAGACTACCCCGAACGCTGCCCTGATGCTGCCCTGTGTAATTGTCTGCTTTTCCCTGCATTTCCATGTGGCTTCCCATTCCCAGTGGTTCAGGGGTGCTGGGTTTGCCCACAGTTGGGCCCTCACATGATCCTCTTGTCCAGCACAGAGCAGATGGGTCATGTCTGACTGTCCCAGAACATACCTGAGACCCGGGAGGAGTAACTGCTCTGCAGTGACTCCCAAAGGCATCACAAGGCTGCACAACAGATAATTCAAGAACTCCAGCTCCCTCTTTGCATTCCACAGATCCCATTTTTAACGCTCTGAGGTTTGATCTGTTTGTCAAGAAAAATGCAAGTTGTACAGAACAGTGAGTGGTCTTTGCAGTGTAATACAAGAAATCACTTGATAAACCAGAATATTTCATACTTGTGAAAAATAAGCTTCTTGCCCTCTTCCTTATGAGGAAGTAAATTAAAAATGGTAACTTTTACTACTTGAAATTTTCACTATGGCATGAAGAAAATGAGGTGATGCACCTTCCTGCTTCTCTTACTCAACAGTTTCATCTACACCACAATTTCTGCAAAAGCTGAGCAGCTCTGGCCAGACCAACATTCCCTTTCCACAAGCATCATCTCACTCCACCTGCCATGGAATACTCATGGTCATATTAACTCAAAACCAGTGCAATAAAGAGTTTTACCAAGCCCAGAGTGTTCTCCCATCACTTACAGCAAGTAACACTTGAATATAGATAAATACCTGCCTGCCAGTGGCAGGACCCGAAAACTGCTGGACACAAAAAGATTCCCTATTTTCAGGAGTCTTTCAATTAATCTGATGTCCTGTGATTGGAATTGCCAATTACTCCTGCAGCAGTGCAGAGATGAGCAGGCACTCACTGAAGGGATGATGGGCAATTGCTGACACACAAACCTCTCAAATATGGCTGTTTAAATAATTCTGATTTATGAGCATTCCAGAAACAATTGTCTGTTACAGTTTTGGAGGTTACTATAAAGAAACAAAGCTACTGAGTCCACACAGACTGTTCCTATCGTCCTGCTTTTTTTTTTTTTTTAATTATTCTGATGACTGAGAATCACAACCAGACCCTGGGATGAAGCGTGCCCACGACTAAGGAATTCAAGGACAGGATGACTTTTATTCACAATAAAGTGTAACACCAGTGACTGCTGAGTGTCCAATGAAACATTCATTAAGTAGCTGTAAGATACAGCCATGAAAAGATACTGACACCATGATGTCCCTGCTGAATCACCACTCAAACCTACAAACAGCTGGGCATGAGCGCAGGGGCTGGGACATGAGGTAGTAAGTTCACATTGCATCCACCCACCTACCCAGGCACACTCATCCAGCCCATGTCACCACCACTAAATTCAAGTACTACACTAATGAAAAGTGCAGCTTCACCATTCCTCTTTTTCCCACTACAGACATCCTTGGGGAAATATCCTTGCATGCACCGAAACTGGTATGATTTCAATTCCACCCACATCTGGGCTCACTTGGGAACTAAATCCAGCACAGCCCGTCTTGGGTCAGCCAGTGACCCCGAACAAAAATAGCTCTGGCAGAAAGCTGGATTTATGGAATAGGGTGGAGCCCTTCCAAGTGTAAACTGAACAAAGCCGCCACGGGGACTCAATGACGGAGGAGCAGCAACTCCTTCCCTCTGCTCAGCACACGAGCAGCACAAAGGGGACTCTGCCATCTCACAAGTGACATAACCAACCCTTGAACAGGTCGTAAGTCGGGTCTCACACAGTTTCCTACATGTCAGTACCGAGAGTCAATTGCCCTCTCCAGAGCAGTAACGTGAGCAGCAAGTGTTGCCTGAGCGTTGCAGAACACCAGCAGCGGGGCTGGGGCGGCAGCCCAGGGCCGCCACACAGCGCCCAACACTCGGCAGAGCTCAGCAACTTTACTGAAAGGCCACACTTCTGGGAAATTCACATCAGCTTTCCCAAATGTCCCAGTGCAGGCAGGGCTAGAGGCAGGGGATGGCAGCACCGAGGTTAGAAAAATTAACAGTATCAATCAGCTTTTGACAAAAGCTTGTTCTTCCCACAGCACAGACACCAAACGACCTTGAAGCTCAGGCAGAGCTCATGGCCGGGTGAGAAGAACTCAAGTCTGAACCATTGTCAGAGGATAAGCCTGGGCTTGCGTAGGTTTGAGCGCCAGCGACCAAGGCACTGCAGTTAAACGGGGCCTCCAGGGTGTATCAGACACAGCAGGGATGTCCTGACAACACCCTCAGGCACCATCAGCAACAGCACAGAGAAAAAAATAAACGAAGTTGCACATTTATTGTAAGGATCCAGGACTGCTGGTTTGTTCTTCTCATCCTTTCATACAAAATTAGCAAAGTCTGTCCCTGCAAGGCACCTCTCAATGGATTCCTAAAGGCAACCAACATGCCACGTTGATTTTTAAGTTACCAATCCATTTCCAATACTTCGTTTAGATTTCTAGTACACATTAACCAAAGAATAAAACCCTAAGAACAAACTGTGACGCATAAGTTTCCTGCTAATTACAAAGATACTGCGTGCAAGCCCTTTCTAATACAATTACAATGTCATGGAGTGTACAAATGAGAAACAAATTTAAACTTTTAGAGGCACTGCAAAATTCATTTAAATCTGACATCATGTTCAAAGCTCAACTGCTCTCATAGTGATTTTCTTATATTCAAACACAAATGCCCTCTCTGCACAAACAGAAATGCAAAATATAAAAGGAAAACAGCATGAAGTATGCTGGTTGTTATTACACCCCACAGGATCTGAGCCCTAACCCTGCAGCACCTCAGGGCACAGGTACATCCTGTAGCTGTGTAGCACAAAAATTCCGGAGCACTCAGTGGCTGAAGCAGCCAGATCTCAAACTCTACAGATTTCATCCAGAGGAGGCATCACAATTGTCTGAAAAAGCTTAATTTTCTCCTTTCTCAATAGTTTCAAGCCTGCTGAAGGAGCTTAGCCCACCTCCCATCTATTGCCAGAGCCACTCTCAGGTGCATCCAACAACCCCAAGGGCCTGACAAGTGACTGATTCCAACACTCTCCAGAACACAAGTGGCAGGAGAGGGACAGGCAGGAAAGCCTGAGCAGAACAGGGGTGGGACACAGCCAACAAGTCACATTTTTATCTCAAAGGCTTCCCTTTGGCAATTATCAAAGCCTTGCAGAAGCAGGGGCATAAGAGTTTATCAGGAGGAGCTCCCATGAATGTTTTATAACGGAAAGTGAAAAGCAGCCACAGATTTAGGGTCCCTTGGCCGTCCTCTATCAGTGCTGCCCAGGATTTAGTTGTGCTTGAGAGGGAATAGACAGGAAAATGTGGATCTTCCCAGCACCCACGTCTACAAGGGAAATAAAACCATAAAGATCACAAAATGTTAACACAGCAAGTCCACACCAGTGAGCGGCTGCAATGCCCCCACGGGATGGAGCAACCTTGGACTTGGTGACTTTTATTGCTCCTTTTTTTTTTTTTTTTTTTTCCCAAAGCAACTTTGCAGCATAGGCGAGAAACCTGGGAGAGGAGAGTGGGACAGACTGCCCACAGCAGCTGTGGATGCCCATCGCTGGAAGTGTCCAAGGCCAGGCTAGACAAGGCTTGGAGCCACCTGGGACCGTGGAAGGTGTCCCTGCCCGTGGCAAGGGGTGGCACTGAATGGGCTTTAAGGTCCCTTCCCAAAGCAAACCACGCTCTGTTTCTGTGATATAGGGTAAGATCAACAACATACTGTTTAAAGTCCGTAAGGTCCCATCGCTCCTAAACCATTCCATGATCCCATGAGGGAGGTGGGCACTGAGGCAGGTGAGTCCAGAGGGAGGCTTTCCAGATGGGGGACTGAGAGCCCCCGCAGCCCCCAGAGCTTGGTGCACCCTGAGCACCCTCGTCCTCACCCGGCTCTTCCATTTCATAGAAAAATCCACACTTCTCTGCGAGTTTGCTCAGCCAGGGAGCGGCAAAGGCGGGGGAGGCTCAGGGAGG